>CAEFZP010004616.1:5000-11868 GCA_903064625.1 Mallotus villosus | reverse complement strand
CTCTCTCTCTCTTTCTCCCCTTCTCTCTCTCTCAGAGGGGGGGGAGAGAGAGAGAGGAGTAGCGGATCCCACATGGAGAGACGGCGTCTCGACGCTCCCGTTTCCTGTGTCTTTGAGCCTTGCGCCTCGCTCCCTGCCTCACCCTCATCCCTCGCCTGCCTGGTGCCATCATTCTCGCTGTTTAGCTCGCCGGGGGAGGGGGGGGGGCACAAAGAGAGGGAGCAGGGAGAAGGAGGCCAGAGCGTGAATAGGACTTTATAGGGATTACATTAACTGCCAGTTATCCAGAGGCTTTCTGCTTGCCTGCGGGATTGGAGAGATCCGTGGAAGAGAGGCTGTCCTGCCTGTGCTCCCCCCGCTCCCGGCATGCTCGGCTGGGCACGACTCGCTGGGGCACGCTCCAATCCCTCCAATCGTGGATGATCAGACATGAAGTGGCACCTATACCACACACACGCACATACCCATGGGAAGCCCGCATACTTGGATGGCACACGCACCCTCACACACACCCTCACAAACACACACACTACCGCTACCCCACACACAAACACCCTACTACCGCTGTAACTGGCTAAGCTCCTCTAAGAGTCCCTGTTTGAATAAACAGGTTGTTTGCAGGTTTCTTCTGCCAGCGTAATGAGGTTTAGGAACCGTGCTTCAGAGGACTGGCCGAGCTGTTCCAACAGCCAGCACTTCCTCCCCTGATCCGTAACCCAGGGAGTTTTCACACCTGTTGTTTTCTAGACATCTCGTGTCGTAGCATCTGTTGACGACTGGCTTAAAGGAAATAGCTCAACATCCCAACTGGCATCTTGTTATTTGCAGGAGTGCGTGTTGCAAGGATGTCCAGTAGACAACGGTGGTCATGCTCTTGTTGTTATCAGGGAGGACTGGCGTGTTCCCCTGGATCCCCTCTCCCCCCTCCGCTATACAAGCTGCTCAATGGGAGCTTTATTCAGCCGACAGATGCGTTGACAAACATTTTGATAGAATGTTTTATTGGGCTCGATGTCAACGGGTGTCTGAACTACAATGCCCCACATCTCCATCTCCATGCCGGTGTGTGTGTGTGTGTGTGTGTGTGTGTGTGGGGTGGGAGGGGAGGAGGGAGGATGGAGGGAGTTAGAGGGAGGGTGTAGAGGATGGATGTATGGCGGGATGGAGTGGAGTATGGGAGTGTTTTCTGTGAGGGCAGAGGGGACGCCAAGCAGACAGGGCAGGAAAGGGCTGTGGTTCCCGATATGTGGGGAGGAATTATGTCCTTGGTCTGATCATTTCGAGTTTAGCAAAATCTGGTCTGTGTAACTCACAGGAGCGGCTTGCTCTTCCTGTTTGGCCTGAACACTGGCTCCATGTCTCTCTCCATGTCTCCTCCCATGTCTCTCTTTCCATGCGCTCTCTTGTGTCTCTTCTCCTCATGTCTCTTCCATGTCTCTCTCTCTTCATTTTCTCTTCCTGTCTCTCTCCTTTCCAATGTTCTCTTTCTCCCCTATGCTCTCTCCGATTTCTCTTCATGTCGGTTCTCGTCATCTCTACTCATCTCCCTCTCTCTTCATTCTCTGGCTCACGTCTCTCGCTGTCTCTATCTTGTTATCTTCCCGCGTCTCTTGGTATTTCTCTCTCCTTTCTCCTCTTCTCCTGTCCTCTCTCCATCTCTCCCATGCTCTCTCCATGGTCTCTCTCATCTCCTCTCTCTCCCATGTCTCTCTCCATGTCTCTCTCCATGTCTCCTCCAATGTCTCTCCTCTCTCTCATGTCTCTCTTCCATGTCTCTCTTCCATGTCTCTCTCCGTCTCCTCCATGTCTACTCTCCATGTCTCTTCTCCATGTCTCTTCTCGTGTCTGTCTCAATTCTCTCTCTCCTCAGTCCCCATGTCTCTCTTCATGTCTCTCGTCCCATGTTTTCCTCTCCATGTCTCTCTCTCTCTTCCTTTCTCTCCTCCATGTCTCCTCTTCTCTCTCCATGTCTCTCCTCCTGTCTCTCTCCATGTCTCTCTCATCTCTCTCCATGTCTCTCTCCATGTCTCTCTCATCTTCTCTTATCGCTTCATATGTCTAGCTCTCGTCCCCATGTCTCTCTCCATGTTCTCTCTCCAGTGTCACAGTCTGGTTTGCTCTCTCCATGTCTCTCCTCTTGTCTCTCCTCGTCCCCATTTCCTCTCCCATTTCTCTCCCCCCATGTCTCCTTCTCCTACTCTCCTCCATGTCTCTCTTCCCTGGTCTCATCCACATCTCTCTCCTGTCTCTCGTCCGTCTCTCTCCATGTCTCATCCTCTATCCATCGTCCTGCTCCCTGTCTCTCTCCTCGCTCTCTGCCATGTCATCTCTAATCCTAGTCTCTCTCCATTCTCAAATCGTCCCTGTCTGCATCTCAACCAATGTCTCTCTCTCCATGTCTCTCTCCATGTCTCTCTTCATCTCCTGTCTCCTCCTCCATGTCTCTCTCCTGTCCTCTCTCTCTCATGTCTCGCTCCTGTCTCGATCTCCATGTCTCTCTCATTTCTCTCTCCATGTCTCTCTCCATGCGCTCTCTCCTCATGTCTCTCCTCATGTCTCGTTCTCCATGTCTCTCTCCATGTCGCGCATCGAGTGCTCTTTCTCTCATGTCTCTCTCCATGTCTCTCTCCTGTCCTCTCTTCCTGTCTCCGTCTCATTCTCTCACTCCCGTTCATCTACACCTCCTGTCTCTCATCTCTCTTCTCTCTCCATTCTCTCGTCCCTATTCCTCTCGATCCATGTCATCGCATCGCCATGATCTCGTCTCATTTTCTCAATGTCTCCTCCATTCCGCATCTCGTCATACAGCTCCCCAACTTTCACAGCTCGTACCCAACCTTTCTCTCATCTGCTACTTCTCGTCTCCATAGTCTCTGGTCCAGATGTCTCCGTCTCTCATGTCCTCGTCGTGCTTCTCTCGAATGTCTCTATCTCATCTCCATGCCTCCCAGTCTCCATGTCCGTCTCTCTTCTTCTTTTCGCTCTCCATGTCCTCTCTTTCATCTCCTTTCTCTCTCGCCTGTACTCTCATCATGTCTCTCTTCCTGTCTCTCTTCATGATGCTCGTCTCCCTTTCCTCTCTGCAGTCGTGCTCTCTTCCTGTCTCTGCTCCATGTCCTCTCCCGCATGTCATCTCTCCCCATGTCCTCTCCTCCATGTCTCTCCCCATGTCTCTCCGTCTCCATGTCTCAGTCCATCGTCTCTATCCCCATGTCTCTGCCCGCATGTTTTTCGACGTCCTCTCCCCACTGTCTCTCTCTCTACCATGTCTCTCATCCATGTCATCTCTCGATGCGTCCATCGTCTACGTTCGCTCATGTCTCTCGGTCTCCTGATGTCTCTCCTCCATGTCTCTCATCTTCCGTGTCTCTCTCCATAGTCTCTCCCATGTCTCTCTTCATGTCTCTCTCGCGCCTGCTCTCCCATGTGTCTCTCTTCCTGTCTCTCTCTCCATGTCTCTCTCATGTCTCCTCCTCTCCATGTCTCTCCTCCATGTCTCTCTCCATGTCTCTCTCCATGTCTCTCTCCATGTCTCTCTCCTTTCCTCTCTCTCCTCCATGTCCTCCTCCCTCCCCATTCTCTGTCCATGTCCTCTCTCCTTCCTGTCTCTCTCCATGCTCCTCTCCATGTCTCTCTCCATGTCCTCGTCTTCCCTCTGTCTCTCCTCCTCCCATGTCTTCTCCCCATTTCTCTCCTGTCTCTCCCACATGTCTCTCTTCTCTCTCCATTCCTCCTCTCTCCCTTCTGTCTCTGTCTGTCTCTTCTGTCTCTCTCTCTCTCTCTCTCTTTTTTGTTTGTCCCTGTCAGGTCTGTGTTCCAGAGATGTGAGCATCTGAGCATGACTAACTGTTCTGTGTCCTCCCAGACTGCACACGTGTCCAACATGTGTGTGTGTGGTGCCAGTTTGACCCAGACGAGGATTGATATTTTTCATAATCTTGACCCTTCACTTTCTTATTGGCCCAGTTGTAGACATGTGACTGTTTGAGGTCGTGTGAAGTGTACTAATACTGTGCTGAGCCAGCGCTGAGCTGCGCCTGAGAGCCTGAGTCTGTGGGACCCAGGTATGTAGGCCACACTGGTACCGCGCGTCTGCCATATAATGAGATCAGAGACAGTCTCTGCCTCTCTACTCTCTCTCGCCTCTCTCTTTCCCTCTACCCTCTTACGCCTCTCCCAGATCGCCTCTCCTCTCCCATCTCCCTCTCCCTCTCCCTCTTCCCTCTGCGCTCATTCCCTATCCCTCTCCTCTCCCTCTCTGCACCGTCTCTCTCCCTCCTCCCTCTCCCTCTCCGCTGCGTCCCTCCCCCTCTCCGTCGTCCCTCTCTCCCGTCTGGCCCTGCGGGTCCCGGTGTCTCCCTCTTGCCCGCTCTCCTCTCCTCGCCCTCTTCGCTCATAGCACCTCCTCCTGCTCTCTCTCTCTCCCTCTCCGTCTCCCTCGTCCCGTCTCCCTCGATCTCCCGACTCTCACCTCTCCCTCTCAAAGGTCCCTCTCCCTCGGTCCCATAACATCTCTCTCTCTCCCTCTCTCCCTCATCCCTCTCCCCTCATCCACTCTCGCCATCACCTCCTCTCTGCGTCCCTCTCTCATCCCCCTAGCTCTCTCCCTCTGCGAGTCCTCTCTCCCTCTCCCTCGGTCTCTCTCTCTCTCCCTCCTCAACTCCTCATCTCTCTCCCGGCTCTCACTCTCATCGGCTCGGACTCTGCACACGTCCGCTCTCTCCCATGCTCTCTCATCTCAATCTCATCATCACTCCGCATCCCTCTCTCTCTCTCTTTCTCCCAGTGTCCGATCTCTCAGTCTCTCTGCTCGCGCGATATGGAGAGAAAGAGCGAGGGAGAGAGAGAGAGCTATACTTGAGGCAATGTCGCCACCGAATTGTTTCAGAACCTTCAGTACATGTTGTCTCGTCAGCATGGGAGTATGTTACGGTTTATCACGAGGTCTGGACTGAGGATGTAGTCATAATAAAACATGTTAGCATGCTGAGGCAGATGAGGGTGTGTGTGTGATGTGTGTGTGTGTGTGATGGGGAGTCATGTAGTGAAGCGTTTTGCCCTCAGTGCTGAAGCTGGCCTCCATAAACGAGTCTATGAGGTGTGTCAGCCAGTAGAGAGCCAAGCTACACGAGCCTCAGGAGACATGGTAGAACCCTCCCACACACCCTCCTGCTTATTGGTACAGTCCGCCGCATGAGCTGTCAATAAAACTCAGCAAGTTCTCCTCCCTGGTAATGACCTGTTGTGTTTGTCTCTCTCTCTCATCCTCCCTCTCTCCTTCTCTCCTCCTCCCTCGCTCTCTCTCTCCATCCTCCCCTCGCCCTCTCCTCTCTCATCCCTCCTCGCTCCCTCATCGCTACATATCTCTCTCCCCTCTCTCCTCACTCCTCCCCTGCTCCCATCCTCTCCCTCCTCTCTCTCCTCCTCTCCCTCCTCTCTCATCCCTCCTCTCTCCCTCCTCTCTCTCCCTCTCCTCTTCCCTCTCTCCCTCACTCTCTCCCTCCCACTCTCCCTCTCCAGTCTTCTGTCAGATTCCCTCGTCAGAGTGGAGGTCGCTGTATCGGCAGGGACCAGTGCTGGTGTCCATCGAACTCTACGGGGAAGTTCTGCCACCTCCCGGCCCCGCCCCCTTCCAGACCCGCCCCCCCGCCGGGCCCCAGAGGGCACGTGCCCTCCCACTCCATGTACACCCTGCCGCTGTCCAATCAGCAAGGTGATCAAGCAATCCGTCTGGCCCAATGGGAGGCTGGCTCTAGCCCTCAGGTTCTTGTGGCCCTCCTGTGGTCAGGCTGTCTGTCTCTCCCCCTCCTCTTCCTCTCCCTCCTCCTGTCCCCTCCTCTCCTTCTCCCTCCCCCCTCCTCTCCCTCCCTCCCCCCCCTCCTCTCCTTCCCTCCCTCCTCCCCCCCTCCTCCCCCGCTCGTTTCCTGGCCCTCCTGATGATGGCTGCTCTGTGTTCTGCTCTGTGTTCTGCTCTGTGTTTCTGCTCTGTGTTCTGCTGCTCTGTGTTCTGCTCTGTGTTCTGCTCTGTGTTCTGCTCTGTGTTCTGCTCTGTGTTCTGCTGCTCTGTGTTCTGCTGCTCTGTGTTCTGCTGCTCTGTGTTCTGCTCTGTGTTCTGCTCTGTGTTCTGCTCTGTGTTCTGCTCTGTGTTCTGCTGCTCTGTGTTCTGCTCTGTGTTCTGCTCTGTGTTCTGCTCTGTGTTCTGCTCTGTGTTCTGCTGCTCTGTGTTCTGCTGCTCTGTGTTCTGCTGCTCTGTGTTCTGCTGCTCTGTGTTCTGCTGCTCTGTGTTCTGCTGCTCTGTGTTCTGCTCTGTGTTCTGCTCGTGTTCTGCTGCTCTGTGTTCTGCTGCTCTGTGTTCTGCTGCTCTGTGGTCTGCTCTGTGTTCTGCTCTGTGTTCTGCTCTGTATTCTGCTCGTGTCTGCTGCTCTGTGGTTCTGCTCTGTGGTCTGCTCTGTGTTCTGCTCTGTGTTCTGCTGCTCTGTGTTCGCTCTGTGTTCTGCTCTGTGTTCTGCTCTGTGTTCTGCTGCTCTGTGTTCTGCTCTGTGTTCTGCTCTGTATTCTGCTCTGTGTTCTGCTGCTCTGTGTTCTGCTCTGTGTTCTGCTCTGTATCTGCTCTGTGTTCTGCTGCTCTGTGTTCTGCTCTGTGGTCTGCTCTGTGTTCTGCTCTGTGTTCTGATGCTCTGTGTTCTGCTCTGTGTTCTGCTCTGTGTTCTGCTCTGTGTTCTGCTCTGTGTTGCTGCTCTGTGTTCTGCTCTGTGTTCTGCTCTGTGGTCTGCTCTGTGTTCTGCTCTGTGTTCTGCTCTGTGTTCTGATGCTCTGTGTCTGCTGCTCTGTGTTCTGCTCTGTGGTCTGCTCTGTATTCTGCTCTGTG
>CAEFZP010004612.1:0-10787 GCA_903064625.1 Mallotus villosus | reverse complement strand
CAGTGCATTACGAAAAAACTTCTTCAACAGAGACACACCCCTGGTATACAGGGAGTCGAGGATGCGGTGGACAGGCCAATCTTCGATGGCAGCCGATCTCCGGGCCAGACGCGAGCTCCTTCTAACTCCATTCCCTTCGTCGCCGGGTTCCGCGGAAGGAAGACATCCAGTAGGCCCGTCCGAATCCCCACCGAACACCCCCAACAAACGGGCCACGGCCGAATCGGAAGAGTCGGACATGACGAAACGAAATCGAAAACAGCCAACACACGAGAGGCACGAACAGGACTGGCAGCATCAGTGATCATAAACGACCGGGGTGAGTGTGTGCGTATCCGCGCGTCTTTTAAAGCCGCCTTATCGGACGCGCCCACTGAATATGCGCTGCTAATATGGGTGTAGTGGGCGGAGCAAGAAAGGTGGAGTAAGACGCCTTACGTCCCTTGATGATGCGTGCTGCCCGATTGCCCTGCCTGAACTAGCTGCGCTTATATTATGTCATCTTAATCTTTAAACCATTTTAATTTTAAATTAGAAAAATGTAATCCCAATTTCATGCATAGTTTTGATATATATGATAAATCAAAATGTTACATTTTGGCAGTAAAAAAAAACCAGATAAAAAATAGTTTTTACAGTTTGGCAGTATAGAAAGAAATGTGAAGAAAACCTTTCCCCTTCCCTACTGTTATTTTTAGTGACAGGAAGATCGTGGCTCATTCACACACAAACACACACCACTGTGTGTGTGTGTGTGAGAAACAGAACAGAGTGTGTGTGTATGCCAGAGAACAAGCCGGTGTGGCCCAGACGAAGTGTGTGTCGTGTGTATGTGTCCCATTAGCTCTCTGTGTTTTAGTACAGTGTGTTAATTTAGCTTGTGTGCGTTTGTGCCTCGTCAGATCAGACATCTTGTTTAGCGGCGTCAGACGCGCTCATAAATCAGGCCTCTGCTCATCCTCTGCGAGTGGCCCTCGCGTTGTAGTGCTCGCTGATTTGTGAGCTGTGATCCGCGTGGAAGGCATGCATGCTAACTGGGCTGAGGTTGGCTAAGGGACCAACACAGCCAAACTACAGGCCAGCGGGGCTTCACAGAGAGTTGCGTTTGAAACACTTCACAATTGTTGTTGAAACACTCTTCAATTAGACAACAGTAGCGACTTTTACTGGAATATATATCTAATGAGATTTTAAATAGAATTGAAACTGCTTCATATTTCAATAGTAGAAAATATTACACAAATGTCATTATTGAAAACCCTTGGGTTGCTAAAGCAAAGAAAATAAACACAAAATAATTTTATTTTAAATACAGTGATTTAGTCAAAAAAGTTCTTTTTTTTTCCTTCCTTTCTTTTGTTTGGGAGTTTTTTTAATAAATAAATGAAGCTGATAAATTATTTTGCAAGAATAATAATTATTATTACTTAAAATGCACACATGGATGCACCGTGATTGCAATGCACAAGCCACCTTATCTCAGTATCTGATGTTGACCTCTCATGCTGCTCTTCCTATTCCTATTTTTATACATATTTATTTTATATTAAAATTATTTTATTCTTAGATTGTTTAGTTCTTAGAAATAGTACTTTTTGTTGTTGAAATTTTACTTAATTTAAGATTGGTATATGTTTAGTGTTTGCACCTCCCTGCCACAGTAAATTCTGTGTTTGTATAACATACATTGCGAATAAAACTAATTCTGATTGTACTGTACATACTGGGTGGCGCTTACCTATTACCTAACAAGCGCTTACCTATACTTCAGATACTTTTTCTAAACTCTTAACGCAGACTGACACCTACAAAACACGATTGGCCAAATGGATAATTTTCTTCTCAAAAACACATTTTGTTAAATATATACTAACTCTCCATTTCTCTGCACACACTGACTTCACCAAAACACTGGAAATATGACTCAAAATGAAATTATTCTGTCATATAATAACACTTGTTTTCACTTCACAAGGTACATGCAGTCAATCAAAGTACACCAGGTTTCAAAATACTGGCTATTGTTGACATTATAAAAACTGCAGAGACGTATGTTTCAGGTATTTGCATGCAAAACATGCAATCCACCTTTTACACTAAATTTCATGGTTGGGAACTGTATGTCCACATGTATAATAATGTTCAAATTCAAACACATTTCAGTGTTTTTCCTTACTGTTTACTAAAGGAAATACAGTAGAAACACAATATACAGTAATAGAACAGAAAACGTTTTACAGTAATACTTACAGTGAACAAAATATCCATGAAACACATTCCGTAAAAAAACCCAGAAACTCACGAATTTCATCACTGACTACTGTTTTTGCAGCCCTTGGAATGCCACCACCACACATTCTTACACCTCTACTTTGCCCTCTCCTTAGGCCTGCTCTTCTCCCCATCCCTGCTCCTCTCACTGCTCCTCTCACTGCACCTGCACCTCCTTCTGCATCTCTCACTGATTCTGCACCTCTCCCTCCATCTCTCACTGGGCCTGCTCTTCTCCCTGGGCCCCTTGCTCTTCCTCTTCCTGGTCCAGACATTACAGTGTTTGAATTTTCTGTTTCCAAAAACATTACTCCTCAAAGTCCTTCTTTTATAGTAATTGAAGGAAATAACCCCTGCCACTGAGTCTAAGCCAGACTGGAATCAGCTGTGGTTGGCCCACTTTACCCAACATAAATCAGCTCTCTTTTTATTTATTTTTTTCAGCTGAGATATGTTGTTTTTGAACTAATATCATTGCAGAAGCAGATGTTTTTATACTGTATCTAAGGTTTGGATAATTGTTTTTGTTATTGTGGGATGTTGTGTGTTAACATTCGTAAATACTACACACAAAATCTTACATTTTGTTGGGAGGTATAGCTTGTCTCTTAAGAAAATGTAAACATTGTAGAAATGTGTTCACTGACTGCATATTGTGTGAAAAAGACATGAAATATGTGAATTGTATGGCCAAAAAAGACTGATGCTGTGCTAATTGTAGTTAGAGTTTGGAAAATGTGACTACTGTTTGGACAAATGCTTGTCAGCGACTGAAAAAAACTGTAAACAGTATAAATGCAATATTCATATCTGGTCAAAATGTCCCCCCCCCCAATATATCGATATAAAAATATAAATGTGCTACGACAGGCAACCACGCATGCTGTCCGAACTGATAATAAAAAATTTAATTCGTCCCCCCCCAATGTTGACTCCATGGCTACGGCCTTGAACTATATCATGAAGGTGCTACCCTACATAATTTTAGTTTTTGTTTGTATCAAAACATAGATTACCTTGATTACCTTGTGATGAGTTTGTTTGTGTTGGGATAGTGTGCTGATCTACCTACAGGTGAATGTTTTTTTCCTCGCTGGCCAGTTGGACCTGTTTTTTGAGGCCAGCCGGAGCGGCCAGGTGAGCCGGCATGTTTTGATTTGGTTGGTTGCCATGGCGCGGCGAGTGACTGTTTTGTGACCTCATCATGTTCTTACAATAGTTTTAAATACCTTGATGGCATTAACAAAACAAAGCACTGAATATTATCTGAATACAGTAGAATTTAAACAGAAGAAGACAGAGTAGTTCAATTGTAAGTCTTTAAGCAAATTTTATTTGAATGATGGTTGACTAAAATATTATTTCACAATTTGATTAATAAATTACATTTGTTCACTTATCGCTCATCTTTTCCTCCCCTGCTTCTTCCAACTCTTTCTTAATGTTCTCCACCTCAGCTTCTGTGGCTTGAGCTATAGTCTCCAGAGTTTTATAATCATAATTATCGTTTATTTCGTATGTGATCATACATTTGAAAGGAAAAACAAAAAACATAGAAAAAGAAACAAAAGAACAAGAACTACAGTAAAAGCAAAAGCAAAAGCTTTAACAATTTTTACAGACAGAACAATAAATTAGTAACAACAAGCATTTTGTAGCATACATTCAATCATCGTGGGATCAAAACCCTCCAAAGTTAAAAAACATTTTTTTATACACATAATGTTGTTGACTAGGTCAACTGTGACCTGTCTGGTTTGAGATAGCACCTGACATTTTTTAATACGATTAATATTTACATACAATTCATCACAATAATGCACAGAATATTTATACCTGAGAAAGGATATATTGTTCCCGACGGGAGAAGCAGCACACTTCATTGCCAAATGGCTAACATAAGATACAAAATTATTAGGACTATTTAACATTGACAATATAAAACGTAGTGTTTTTATACATAACTGAGCATTCACATGTAATTTATTTATCAGAGGGCCAAGAAGCCAAGTGTGAGTGCGATAATCTAAATGTAACATTCTACTAACAGCTTTGTTCCACTGAACACATACAGTGCCTTGCATAAGTATTCACCCCCTTTGGACTTTTCTACATTTTGTCATGGTATAACCACAGATTAAAATGTATTTAATCGTGAGTTTATGTAATGGACCAACACAAAATAGTGCATCATTTGGAAGTGGGGGGAAATATTACATGGATTTCACAATTATTTACAAATAAAAATCTGAAAAGTGTTGAGTGCATATGTATTCACCCCCTTTACTGTGAAACCCCTAACAAAGATCTGGTGCAACCAATTGCATTCACAAGTCACATTTGCAAGTCACAGAATTAGTAAATAGGGTCCACCTGTCTGCAATTTAATCTCAGTATAAATACACCTGTTCTGTGACGGACTCAGAGTTTGTTGGAGATCATTACTGAACAAACAGCATCATGAAGACCAAGGAGCTCACCAAACAGGTCAGGGATAAAGTTGTGGAGAAATATGAAGCAGGGTTAGGTTATAAAAAAATATCCAGAGCTTTGAACATCTCTCTGAGCACCATAAAATCCATCATAAGAAAATGGAAAGAATATGGCACAACCGCAAACCTACCAAGAGGAGGCCGTCCACCCAAACTGAAGAGTCGGACAAGGAGAAAATTAATCAGAGAAGCAACCAGGAGGCCCATGGTTACTCTGGAGGAGTTGCAGAGATCCACAGCTGAGGTGGGAGAATCTGTCCACAGGACAACTATTAGTCGTCTACTCCACAAATCTGGCCTTTATGGAAGAGTGGCAAGAAGAAAGCCATTGTTGAAAGGGATCCATAAAAAATCCAGTTTGGAGTTTGCCAGAAGCCATGTGGGAGACACAGCAAACATGTGGAAGAAGGTGCTCTGGTCAGATGAGACCAAAATTGAACTTTTTGGCCTCAATGCAAAACGCTATGTGTGGCGAAAACCCAACACTGCCCATCACCCTGAGCACACCATCCCAACAGTGAAACATGGTGGTGGTAGCATCATGCTGTGGGGATGCTTCTCTTCAGCAGGTACAGGGAAACTGGTCAGAATAGAGGGAAAGATGGATGGAGCCAAATACAGGGAAATCCTTGAAGAAAATCTGATGCAGTCTGCAACAGACTTGAGACTGGGGCGGAGGTTCATCTTCCAGCAGGACAATGACCCTAAACATACAGCCAGAGCTACAAAGGAATGGTTTGGATTAAAGAATGTTAATGTCTTAAAATGGCCCAGTCAAAGCCCAGACCTCAATCCAATAGAGAATCTATGGCAAGACTTGAAGATTGCGGTTCACAGACGGTCTCCATCCAATCTGACTGAGCTTCATCTTTTTTGCCAAGAAGAATGGACAAACCTTTCCATCTCTAGATGTGCAAAGCTGGTAGAGACATACCCCAAAAGACTTGCAGCTGTAATTGCAGCGAAAGGGGGTTCTACCAAGTATTGACACAGGGGGGTGAATACTTATGCACCCAACAGATGTCAACTTTTTTGTTCTCATTATTGTTTGTGTCACAATAAAATTTATTTTGCACCTCCAAAGTACTATGCATGTTTTGTTGATCAAACGGGAAAAAGTTTATTTAAGTCTATTTGAATTCCAGTTAGTAACAGTACATAATGGGAAAAAGTCCAAGGGGGGTGAATACTTATGCAAGGCACTGTATAGAGTGGAAACCTTTGGAATTAAGTTCCCAGAGCTGTGACCCGTAAAAAGTTAACAGTAACTGTTAAACAACATACATACTGTATCTGGAGATAAATTACCCAAATTACCAATTAATTGGTGTAAGGTTTTATTGGTGTAAGGTTTACCTTTATTCTCTTTAACCATCGCATCTATGGTCTTCATGAGCTGTGAAATGTGGAAACTATTGTTTTTGTAGCCTTCACCATCATTAGGGAGCATGTACGGGCAAAGCAGTCGTTCAGAAGGGGGTTTTCAATGCTGCTCTTTCCACTCGTTCATGCCAAGAAGAACCGTCTTCAGTTCTTCAGATGCTTAAGGGAGACATACAGATCTTTTGTAGTCATTTTTATAATTCTATAGTACAGTAGAATATAAAAAGGATAATACAGAGTATAGTTCAATTATAAATCTTAAAGCTAATTTTATTTGAATGATGAGCGCTGCGGGCTTGTTTCTCTGGGCTCAGCGGCGGTTGTAGACTCTCTCTAGATGTGGCTACAAGGAGGATAAATTAGTCGAATTGTTTAGACGCAGTTAGCAGAAAGAACAGTGTCTGACATAGTATTAATTCATAAATTATTGATTACATCTCATATGTGGTCTGTCTTTGTTACCTTTTTAATTTAAATATGTGTCTTGAAATGATAAACAATTAGACTTTTAGGCAGAGGTTAGAGGTTATGTGTCAGTGGATGAAGTGAAGGATAAAACGCCCCTTTCTGAACACCACCAGCCTTACCTCAGCATACGAAATATACCCACGATGAAAGCAAAGGCGGCCAGCGCTGGGATCACCAGAACCACGATCCACCAGTTGGATACCCTATTCTCCTTCTCTCCTGCACAGTGTCAGGAAAATATGGTAAAATCAAGTAAGTGTTTGTGAGCCAGGTTTACTTGAGTCGGGAGTGTTTGGAAATGTTTTTTCACCTTCAGGTAAAATCTGCAGGTCTGTGACAGACACGTATCTGTTTCCTGCAGACCTGAGGTCACAGGTGTAAGTCCCCTGGTGAGACGGTGTTAGCTGGCGGAGCCCAAGCCTGCCAGGCTCAGGGGTACTCTCAACCTGGTCCTTCCACGTCTCCTGGACCTGCGGCTCAGCTTTCTCACTGCTGAGGGTGAGGATGACCTCCGAGTGGTTGAACCTCCACTCGAGGTCAAAGGGCATGGTGTCAGAGTGAGACTTGGGGAGGCTGCAGAAGACTGACACACTGCTGCTAGGAGAACCTTCAACTGGACCTGCAATAAGACATCAACAATCTGTCAGGACAGTCTGCTTGAAGCAGAGAATGGACCGAGGAGATGAGGGAGAACAGGGATGAAGTTGGCTTATCGTTATTTTGAAGACTGCATTTAAAATACAAGAAGTTTGCCTCCGTGTCTGGGCGTAGTGTTTCTGAGCTTGACTGAATGATTCAGAGATGAACTAGGACAGTACCTTGCTTCTTCAGAGTGGCTGTTCTCGTCCGAGTGTTGGATGACACAGAGCAGACATAGTCAACATCTGACTTATTTCCCATGATCCTTAGAGAGCTGATGATGTTGTAGGGTCCTCGGGTGTCTGTCTCAGAACTGAGGGGGGGGTTGGCTGACCAGGGGGGGGCTGGTGGACCAGGTGAGTTTAGGAAGGGGGTAGATGGCTCTGGAACTGCAGGTCAACACGTCATCTGACAGCTTTATGTCTACAGAACGTACTGAAGCTGTAGAGGGGAGGTTGAATAGGACACACAGTCTTTAGAAAGGAGGGGTAGGTGCGAAAAGACTGGCACATTCTGGGTAAATTTGACGTTAGCTGTCGTACCTTCTACGGTCAGTTTGATGAAGAACTCCTGTGTCTTTTTGATGGTGCTGGTGTAGCACTTGTAGCGTCCCTGGTCCTGAACTTTCACCTCTGTCAGCCGGAGCGATGCGTTGCCACGGGACAATTGCTCATCAAACAGGGACGTTCTTCCTTTAAACCACGGGTCTTGAAGGCTGAGCTGGTTGCTATTGCTGTAGTACGTGTGAACAATTCCAGTTGAATCTCCACCTGGACTGAACATCCAGTGGAGAACCAAGTCCTCGCCTGCTTGGAAGGAGCAGGGAAGAACACACGTCTCGGAGAACTCACACACCACAGGGACGTCTGAAACACATTTACAGGGAATACATTATTATCCATTGCACATTGAATCTTATTTTGGTACTGAAGCTGTAACCTTAATTACTGCCAAAACATTCTGAAGCCCTATACTCTTAATGTAATTAATGGAAAAAACGAAAAAGCTATTTGAGAAAGAAGCAGACAGAAGGGTTGCATTATGTATTTGAAGGTTATACTGTCAAACTGACTGAAGAATGAAATAACGATGTGTAAAAATGTAGATAGCGTGGCTCATTGGCTGGTCAAATCCCATGATGCAAGGCGGTAAATAGTGTTAACATTTTTAAGTTTGCAGTTTGTTCGAAATCCAAATGTAACTAAAAGTTTTTTAAATGTGTCCGCTTGGAATGTAGTGTTTTGTTGCATGGTAATTGTCATTCTTGTGCTGGTTTACCATTGTAACCATGAGTTAAATGACTGTTACGTTTCATAAGAAGAGCTGGATTCGTAGAGTAGCAAATAGCCTTATTATCTAAAAAGCTGCAGTGTAACTTTGCGAGGGCCCCCGTTCTTGCCAAGTGATGCAAAATCAGAGGCGTTTTAGGGGCCCCTAAACATTTTAATATATAAGCAAATCATAGTAAAATTATACGTTTACTTCTTGTAGTGCTTACGTTAATTAAAAGTGTACTTGAAAGTATTGTGAAGTATACTTTTAAGTACTTTAGGAAGTATACTTTATGAACTGAAAGTGTGTAACTGCTGTGAATCCGTGAAACTCACTCCTCAGGTACTTAATGGGCCACCCGCGTTAATTAATAGCTAGCGCTTCTTTGGCGTAGTTGGTAATGGTGGCGCTTGGGAAGTCAGAGGTGGCTGGTTCAATTCCCGGTGGGAGCGAACAGTGGCCAGATACCTCTGACGGTGCTTGAAAGACCACATACGTTACATACCAGTCACAAGTGCACCTCACAGGTTACTTTAAAGTATGCCAAAGTATACTTAAAGTACTGTAGGAAGTATACTTGATGAACTTAAAGTGCACTACACAGGCTTACTTTACAGTATTCAGTAAACCTTGAAATACACTATAAGTGTACTTGAAAGTGTACTAAATTACCAAAAAAGTAGTCCAATTCAGTTTACTTAGTACAAAAATAGTATACTTTAAGTAACATGATAATAGTATACTTTTTATACTAAGTATACTTACAAAATAGACTTGACGTATACTTATTTTTTGTAAGGGGTAACATGGCATTTTATTTAGTTTGAGTTTTGAGTTTTCTTCCACTAAATTGAACAATTTTACTCAGCTTTAGAGTACGTTGATAGTATGCACTTTGATGATGCTTAACAAATGGAAAGACTAACCTGTTCCTCCGACCGTCTGGTTTATCATGGACACCATACTGTAGGTGGTCACAACCACCATAATCGATGCCATATTCCAAGCCATTTTTGTCTTCGCTTATGATGTCTGTCCTGTATGTATTCTCACAAAGTTATCTTTTCCACAAAGATTTCTGGGTGTGATGTCAGCTGATACCATCTTACCTGTATGACCAAAGTTAAAATATCAACATGACCTTTTTTTTTAACAACCACACTTACATAACCAGTTAGTTGTAATTTTTACAGGGTTAAGAAATTAGTAAGTAAGTAAGTACATTTTATTTATAAAGCACACTCAAAACACAGCAAGGCTGACCGAGGTGCCGAACAAAAGCACAAAAACAGAATCCAAATACATTTTTTTTTAATACTATTTTAAAAAAACACAGTAAAACTAAATACATTACATTACATTTACATTTATTCATTTAGCAGACGCTTTTATCCAAAGCGACTTCCAAGAGAGAGCTTTACAATAGTGCATAGGTCACTAAATACAAAACAGTCAACAACAGAAAAACAAGCAACAGCACAAGTCAAGTGGTGGGAAACGCCAGAACATAGAGGTGGGTCTTAAGCCTGGATTTAAAAACAGACAATGAAGGAGCCTGCCTGATAGATAGGGGAAGCTGATTCCACAGTTTAGGACAACTAAACAGTTCAGCAACTGCAAAGGCCCTATCACCTGTGCGTACACAGCGTGATCGGGGAGTGTATAAAAGAAGCTTGTCAGCAGACCTCAAGCTTGTCAGCAGACCTAAAATTATAGACAGGATTCCAAGCAGTAAGCACGCTACCCTTTACAATATTACAATATTATGGAGCATAGACTGAAGTTTTAGTTTATTCTTGAATGTTACTGTCCCACTACACATAGCTGCTCCTTTAATTAGGCTACTTTGTGTTCTGGTTAATCAACGCATTTGTCTTACTGTAAACTAGGGCTGGGCGGTATGAACGACGCAAATATTGCAATCTACGCAAACATCTCAATCAATCTTCCGCATCCTCATCATCAGTATTGCACAGATGAAGTACAGTTTTCGGGATTAACCGTTCGGTTTTATGACACAACTTCCGACGCAGCGGTGCAGATTGCATAGTCATAAAATGTTAAGAAAAACTAATATATCGTGATATATGCCGTTACCGTCCATGCTTCCAGCCCTACTGTACCCAAAATCAAGAAGTTAATAATGTAAACCACACTGGGTGTGAATTGGAATATGTAGTGCCTCATGATGTTCACAAGGTGGCAGTCCAGGACATCAATGAATTGATGGTTAGGGAATCGGGCTAGTAACCAGAAGGTTGC
>CAEFZP010004611.1:0-11135 GCA_903064625.1 Mallotus villosus | reverse complement strand
CCATTGTAAATGCTATCCTTTTCCGGTTTTCTGAAACCTAGCTGCGCCCGCATCCTGAATGTTGGTAAACATGAAAGTGGTCTATAGCCTACAGTATCCTCCGACCAGCGGTGGCGCTAATATCTCGGATACACATGAAAAAAGGGGCCTGAGGAGAGTTCCGGTAAATTTCTATATTAAGTATTCGATGCCTTTTAAAATTCCAAACATTATGGCACTGATTTGCTTCCATACATAAGAATCTTAAGAAGTGTACAAGTGTAACTCATACTAAGGGGCTAAACATGTAAAAGATTTAGAATGAAATAAAATATAAAATGGCTATAGTACAAATAGGGCAATATTGAACCTTCATACTGCTGACATACTTTTGTCTGCTATGATATTGATAACTTTTTTCTGTTTCTCAGTCTTTCATTCTTTAATACTTTTAACGCTTAAACATTTATGAAAGTAAATAAGATACTCTTTTCATCACACTTTTTTTCTCCTTTTTCAACAGTTAGAAAATATCGCAATGCATAACAATGACAGATATAGGCCTACTTTTAATACTTTTTCTGACCCTTTTGTTTTAAAAGCACATACCTCTATTAAAATCTTTGTAAAACCTTCTTTGTTATTCAAGCCATCATAACAAAATAGTTTCAACTGCATTCAGCAAACACATTTTCTTTAGGAAATGTACCTTTCTAGTTTGTTTCTAATGCTACATGTTATTTATTTTAATACGTTTGATTACATTCTATTTTTGCATTTTGAATGTTTTTTAAATAACAAATAAATAAGAATTCAGTATATTACATCTGTTATTTTGTCTTTGTTAGGAAAGTCTGGTTTAGTCTCTTCAACATGGTGAAAGGAAGGTATAGGGTGGGAGGTATACAGTTTATTATTAATTCAATAACGGTATCAGATCGGTATCGAGTATCGACAGATACACAAAGCCCAGGCATCGGTATCGGGACTGTAAAAGTCAGATCGGTGCATCCCTACACTTTACACACTGTCACTTTCAGTTTATTATTGCACTAACTTACCCCACTTGTCTTAGGTTAGTTAGGTCTATAAGGTTAGTATATTTTATTATGTGTATGAGAAGTCTAGTATATTAATTGTATATTGCATACTTTTGTATATTTAGGAGGTTTATTATAATTGTATTTCTATTCTATTGGATCTTATCATAGATGTAATCTATGTTCTTAGTACTTATGTTATGTTATGCCAGGTTGCTTGCATTGTCTTGTCCCAAGAATGTCAGAGCCCAGTCTGACTTTGTGTTGTTCTGTGCACCTGACAATAAAAAACTTGAGCTGAGAGAGGCAGGTGCTCTTGCGTTTGCAAGCTGAAGGTTTGAGATTCTTTGTGTCTATTCCAATAGGCCTATGTAATGCTAGTTTTCAATGACACAAGTCTGTGTTCTAGAAAGAGTGGTCTGGAGTCGCAGAGGTCCGATAATATCAGCTTTAATGCAGCAGTTGGAAATCAACAAGTACAGAGCTCTGGGGTTGTCTACGTTTCCCTAACCGCAACAATGTTAGGCTGGTTCACGAAGTCCAACTGGCTATCTGTCCCTGCCCCAGGATATATTATAGGCTACAGTGCCGTCATACAAAATGATCAAAAGAGGGTTGAGCTTTCTCATGTGGGAGTTGTTCTTGCTGGCACGCCCCACGCTCCGGTGCCATCTCAGCCCGGCTTCAAGGTTGCTCCTAAAATGAAGAGATTAAGACACCAAATACAGCCTGTTCCCCCCACCCTGAGTGAGACACAATGTTTAAGCCTAAGCAAACTTCTAAGTTAAGAAAACCTTACTTTAATAAGCACAATATATAATGTTAATAAGCACAATATATTCTTTAAGACATGCATCCTTTATAAAGTTGTACGAACATTGTTCCTGTTGCCATATCCACCGGTGCACAGTGCCCGTGATGCATTGGGTGGTTAAGATGCCACACATACTGATAACTTGAACTAGCCTGTAGATAATGATAGCCCTTGATATAATTGGTGGCACACAGATGTGTAGAATTATAGAAGGTGCAGTGCCCGTGATGCAGCTGGTGATGACAGTTCATGTATTGTGCTGTAATGTATTGTACATTCTTTAAAGCTAAACTAGTTTACATGGCTACAGCTGTATGTAAGTCTATGGGCTACAGTAGGTGTTTTCGCTATCTAGCTGTTCTTGCATTCCTTGCAAATCGGCGTTAATAAAAAGCAGATGAGATAGAGCTAGCTAGTCTAGCTAACATTGACATTTGCTTGTTGCTTAATTGGTGGTTTAGAAGACTGTTCAAACTAGCTAAGAACATCTTATGTAACGAACTAGCAAGCTTGTGTAAAGACATGTGAGCATGCTAGCGCAGCTAGCATAGAATACCGTATGTCTTATAAACGCTGCCCTAAAATAAACGCCGCCCTTGATTAAACGCTGCACCAGAATATCACTAATCATCATATGTCACAATATCATAAACTACTCTCTCACTCCTTTAAATACAGATGCCCCCATTATGAATTTTAGAGAAGTGACTAACCTCAAAATAAATTCGATCATCTCTTCTCTTAAAGGGGTCATTTATTGATTCTATAGTGTATTTCACACTGTTACTTAAGGTTTCTGAATAGGGTATATAATATTGGTTGGGCTGAAAATGGCCTGTGTGCTGTTCTATGCGCCCTAATGCACCCTGTGAAATAGCCCTTCAATAAAACGAGAGGGTTTCTCCCTTTTATGGTATTCTCATGAATATATAGATGAGCTGCGCGCTGATTGGTTGGTTTACAACGAGTGAAGCTGCGGAGCAAAGCACTCACTGAAACATCGAAGTTGACTTGAAATAAACAATAAACAATTCAACAGATTGACCAGGGGGGTATTCCATCAACGTCGCTAACGCAAGTCTCGCTAAAACGAATAAGTCTCACTTGGGTAAACGTCAACTCAGACTTAAGCCTCAAACCGTTCCACTAACGTTCCGTTCCACTAACAGGCAACGCTAACTCAAGCTAGACCTCAATAAGCTTAGACTGTGCAGCCCAGATAAGGCGATCGTCGAAAAGAGGAGTAAAGCAAAGCGTAAACCAGCAGAGTGGTGTTGTTTCAGCAGCGTAAATTGTTCTTTTGATTTTTTTTGGAGTTGTCCCAAAAAAGGGTTGCCGCAATTAACATGACATGGGAGAAAACTTGTCAAACCATTACGACCGTTAAAAAGCGTAACACGAGATTGAGAATATAACCCAAAAAAGAACGTGGCAGCAATTGAAAATTGTAGGATCAAATTCAAAACACTGAAGAAGGCTATGGTTATTTGAAAGGTGAAGCTGCGAGGCACCTATTGTAATTGGTGGTATTATTATTAGGATTCCTCCGTAAGGAGGGAACCTATTGTTATTGGTGGTTTTATTAGGGGCCAAGCAGCGAAGCTGCGAAGCACCTATTGTAATTGGTGGTATTATTAGGGGCCAAGCAGCGAAGCTATTAGGGGCTATTGTTTTTAGGGGCCAAGCAGCAGCGTTGTTTTTGTTAGTTTTATTATTATTATTATGCATAGCGATTGGTGCGAAGTTTTGAAATTTGGCACACTGATTTGGAACGTTCTCCTGATTATCGTCAGCAAAATTTCATATCGATCCCTGAAGCTCTATAGCGCCACCAAGGCGTCAAAGTTGGAGGTGCGTTTACGCCCACAACTTTTGAACCGTGAGACCATTTTTCTTAACTGAGGTATCATTGGATTCCTTGGTTGCAGACGATTCGATTGAACCCTGTGACGTCATTGTCGTCATGATGGTTTTTCCGTCATTTGTATTTTAAGAAATGACAACGTTTTCAAACTCCTCCTAGGCCGTTCCTCCGATTTTCATGGAAATTGCAACAGATCATCTTCAGATCATGCCGACAAAAAGTTATAAAAATGTTATCGATGAGTCAAACCGTTCACGAATAACGCGCAAACAATTTTGACAAAGAGGACGCCAAAGCGGACGTGAGGCCTTGACTCTGTGACGGTTTACAGTATTGAGTCGAAACTTTGGAAATGTCATAACGAGCATGTCATCTAATAATCCTATTACCACAATAACCTTGATATGTCAAAATATGACTGAATTACAGCTGTTTATACTTAGGTCAAATCTGACAAAGCTCGCCAGGGGAGAAACGGCTTCCCTTTTTTAATAAAGTAACCGAACACAGCATTTGCCACCAGCGAGAATAGCTCAATGGGATAAGACGGGCTGCTTTGGAACACAAGGTCGTAGGATCGAATTCAGCCACAGTCGTCAAGCATGTCATGACAATGGATTATCTGTTTAGCGAAGCCAGGTATGCCACAGTAGCTGTCTAGCATAATAATCATAATGGTAACGAAATGGTTGACAATTTTTTTTGCTTTAGCTACTGCATTTCCATATCAAATGCTGCTTGGCCCCTTCGTTGCTGCTTGCAGCTATATTTATTATTGGGTGTGCTCTAGGCTTCGCCAGAGCCAACCTTTGTTATCTCACATATATATATTTATTCTTATTATTTATTTTTGCCCCCCTAAAACTCGGTCAATATTTGGAGTACATAATGAACGACCCGGTCAAACGTTCCGTCTTGGTAGCGATTGAGTTGCTTGTATCAGAATTTACGTTCCGATGCATGGTTTAAGATTAAAGTACATTTTTGTGGCGAAAAGTGAAGCTAATGTGGCTAACTTGCTAGCCACAGTCATTGACGTTCCTAACGTCACTAACGTCACGAAAACACGCGTGACTGCCAGGATGTAGAAGAACATTCGTTTAGCAGCTCAATAACTTCTGGGAGATAGCTAGGCTAACTTGAAATGCCAGAAGCAAAGTAGCCAGGGTGATAAATACTCATTCAACATTGTCATACAAAGCAACATTCTGAAATGTTATCTACAATATCATATATGCTGATATTATTAAGTACATATATTTTCGGAAACAGTAGTCTGTAGATAGCATCATGACATTACCCTCTGTTGCCCGGGCGACATGCGACACATACGACAGCGGTCTGTGATACATCTGTTTTCAATTGTTAAAATAACCATTCCTCACAAATAAATGTTTGTTTTGGTATTTATTAGACATGACATTGCAAGTCAACGATTTGTAATGCCACAAGCAAAGAGGCTATGGTGATAGCTAACTATTTACTCAATTAACATTGTGATATGAAACACAATTTTGAAATGTAGGCAGCTAAAATTTGATAGCTCTATACTGTAGGCTGATATCAGAGCTAAGCTAGTATAGATCTACTTTCGGAAACAGTAGTCTGCTATTTCAGAGAGGAGTTAGCTCTAGCTGCTACATCGGCACATCTTTACTACTGTATCTGTTACCAAAAGTGTTAAACCTAGCTAGCTAGTGTTATGCGCACGCCTAGTGGCAGGGTGAGAGAGGAGGTTTAGAGGCCTTTCTCTAGGGTAACACTTTAGTGGCGCGGCGGCCTTGCACCTGGTGGTGATTGGGGAAGGGGAGTGATACTCTCCCGATTGGAGACCCGCTGATTAAGGGGAGGGGTTTATTGTTTTTAAACTCCCGGATGGCGGTAGCAAGGGGGAACCTCCGAAGTGGTCATAGCTACCTCCACCTTGCGAACGACCGGTTGTCCCCGACTTCCTCCCACCCACACTCTCTTGGTGTGCCACCGCGCCTTGCACTGTAAGGATATCCACCAAACCTAAACGACCACCAACTGCGTGGGCTGTCCAGGAGACGGGGAGGGAGTAGCCTGTACTTGGCAAGCGGGTAAGAGACCTTTCCCTACTTTTACCACCGGTCGGGGCCCGCCGCTGTTAGCGATGTGTTTTAGCCTTATTTGGTTCACCTAGACGAACGACGACCGTAACAATTGGGGGCTCGTCCGAAACGTAATGCCGAACTGTTGGGGCTAATTATATTAGCTAGCAGGGAGGGCGTTTGAGTGACGGAGTGCGTTGTGTTAGAGACAGCTGTTTGTTGTGTTGGGCTTGTTGTTAGGTAGCGGATCTACTTTGCGAAGTCAGGAGCTGTGAGACGAGTGTTGGCTAGTGTTGGTAGCCTAGCTGGTAAGTTGATTTGTTGACAGCAGTTGCTGTGCATTTTGAGCTGGTAGCTGTAAGCTTGCCAGTTGTGTGTTGACGGTCTGTGACCGTGCAAACTGGTCGTGATACGTACGGGGTTGGTCCCGGGAGCGTGTTTGCGTGTTGTGTAGAAGCCCGTTTTGTGGCGCAGGTCTTTTGCCGGTTGGAGACAGTTTTTTCAGTGGTGGTGAGTGCTGTGCTGTCATGTTGAGTGACTGTCAGGGAGATGATCTGGTGGGGTGGATGGCGTTGCACTCCCGCCGAATGCTCCAACAGCTTACAGAAGCTCAAATGTTGCAGTTTGCGGCAGAGCAAGAGATAGAGGTGCCAGAAGGTACCCTGAAACCCGCACTGGCTGAACTCCTGATTGAAGCGCTGGAGTTGGAGGTGTTGTGGGCTGTGGAGGAGCGAGACAGGAACCTTCAGGCAGAAAGGGAGGAGCGGCATAAGAATCTGTCGGCTCAGTTGGAGTTGGCGCGGTTGAAGGCCAACCGTGGGGGGGGGCCATTGGAGCCCCGTTTTGATGTCCGTTCCGCCCTACCTCTGATGCCAGTATTCTTAGAGGAGGATGTGGATACCCTTTTTGAGGCTTTCGAGATCGTGGCTCGGGAGGGTGACTGGCCCGAAGCTAAAGGGCCTCCGCTGGTGCGAGAACGTCCTGAGGTGGTGACTGGACAAATGACTGTGGGTGTGGTGCCCACGCTGCTCGTTCCAGGCACTAGCCTTTTATTAGGCAAGGATTTGGCAGGTTTCCAAGTAGGTGTGACCCCTGTTGTGGTTTTCACTCCACTGGAAGTCCCAGAAGCGCCGCCGCTGGGGCGAGAACGTCCTGAGGGGGTGATTCAGACCCAGAGAGCCGAAGCCCACGCTGCTCCAGTACTGCCTCTGGTTGAGGAGAGGCCGCCAACTGTAAAGTGTACATTAAAACAAATGGCCCATCAGACCGAGCCAAAGTTCTGTGCATTAGAGACATCGCACAGCTCAACAAGTTTGACTCTCCTTAATCTGGATAGGTCCATTTGACGCTTACTGCTGTCTTCAGATTTGGTTATTTAATTAATTAGTTTTTTTTGTTGTTTTTTTTTAATTATTTGTTTGTATTTCTCTATGGAATCATGTCTGATAACATATTTGGATCAACCCAGGAATTCCCTGAACACTTAGTCTTCAATCCTGTTGAAGGGTATGAGGATGGAACTGACTTTTTGTATAATGGCTGTTTTGATCCTGACCTAAATCTTGTAATCCCGTTAATGAAGGAATCTACTAAATGTGATTCTTACAACGAAAATCAGTTTAACTCTTTGTGCAATAGTCTTCCTGACGATTCTACTATATTTTCCACTTTTCATATGAATATACGTAGCATCCCCAAAAATTATGATATTTTCACTCATTACTTATCTTGCTTGAAATATGAGTTTTCGGTGATTGCCCTAACTGAGACTTGGCTCACACAGGATGTAGAATCTCTATATGATCTTCCAAATTACACAGCTATTCACTGTATTAGAAAGGACCGGAAGGGAGGTGGTGCATCCCTGTTCCTCTACAAAGATATCCAGTTCATCATCAGAGAGGACCTTAAGCTTAAATCTGATGGTGACAATATAGAGTCCATATTCACTGAAATAACACTGTCTAGAACTGGTAGAAAAATCATCATTGGCTGTGTCTATCGACCCCCAGATACTGACATTGATAATTTCAATGAAAGTATGACTAACACATTGGACCTAATAAACAATGAAGGTAAAATGGCATATATTCTCGGAGACTATAATATAGATCTCTTCAAAAGTGAAACGCACTCGTCAATCCTGGACTTTCTAAACAATTTATACTCAAGCTATTTCTATCCTATTATTCATAAACCAACTAGAGTTACTGAAAAATCTGCTACATTGATAGATAATATTCTGACTAATTCATTAAATAAAGTGATTAGTTCGGGTACACTTTATGCTGATATCTCAGACCATACAAAGCTCTACACGGACAAGGACCTAGCTACATTGCTAACTCCCTTGTAAACTACACACCAGCTAGAACACTGCGATCATCAAACGCAGGCCTATTAGAGGTCACCAGAAGCAGTCATAAGAAGATTGGTGATTCGGCCTTTGTCAATTACGCCCCAAAACTATGGAACAAATTACCCATAAATATTAGGGAAGCAAACATGCTAGACATTTTTAAAAGACATCTTAAAACCTACCTTTTTACCGAAGCATTTAAATAATTTTATCTCAGAAGGGTTTTACTACTTTTATTAGTTATATTATTGTTTTCATTGATTTGCTATTTTAATTATTACTTTTATCACTTGTATTATTGTTTTTATTGATTTCATGTAAAGCACCTTGAGCTACAATTCTTGTATGAAATGTGCTATATAAATAAAGTCTTACTTACTTACTTACATTTCCCAATCTTCCAATTCACCTTGCTTGGCGAAAAAAAGAAAATTCAATATGATGGTAAAGCAAGACATCGGAAATTTAATGTAAAAAACATGGATACATTTAAGAATCTACTGGATGGTCAATCATGGGAGAAAGTGTATTCACAGACTAATGAAAACTTGGCTTATCAAGTCTTTATTGAATCCTTTAACTCTGTATTTAATCAATGCTTTCCTTTAGTTACAGCAAATGCATTCAAAAAACAGGTATATTCTAACCCCTGGTTCACCAAAGAGATCCAAAAGTCCTCAAAGAAAAAAAATAGACTCTATAAAAAATATCTAACCAATCCTACACCTGTGAACCATTTGAATTATAAAATATATAGAAACAAATTTAACCACCTCCTTAGAATAGCAAAGAAAAAATATTTCAGTGAAAAGTTCAAAGAATCCTCTACTAATATTAAAGAAACTTGGTCAACTATAAATCACTTATTAAATAGAGGAGGGAAATCTGTGAAAATTCCATGTCACTTCTCTGAAGCAGGGAGATCCATCACTAATCCGCATGAGATTGCATGTGAGTTCAACCATTTCTTTGTCAATGTGGGTCCCTCCATTGGGGGTAAAATTGTTAGCTCAAGTGGAAGTCCCCTGGATTATATTGATGGTTGTTTTCCCTCTTTTAACACCTTTGATCTACCAGATTCCAATGAGATACTGAAAATCATAGACCAGCTCAGGCCAACAGCGGCAGGTCATGATGAGATTAGAGCTACTCTTGTAAAAGAAGCAAAATCCTATGTCATTGACCCATTAACTTATATATTTTCAATTTCCGTGGAATCCGGTGTTGTTCCCAGTGACTTAAAGGTTGCTAAAGTCATTCCAATCTACAAATCAGATGATCCAAGTGCTTTTACTAACTACCGCCCTATCTCAATTTTACCATGTTTCTCAAAGATTCTTGAGAAACTGGTCTATACAAGAATTTTGAAACATGTCAATTCCAATAAAATATTATACAAACATCAATATGGATATAGAAACAATCACTCTGCATTCATGGCTTTGACTGAACTTTTTGACAAAATCGTCACTGCATTAGACAATAACGACTTTGCTGTAGGAATCTTTCTTGATCTTTCGAAAGCGTTCGATACAGTAGACCATAATATATTACTGTCCAAACTGTCTAGATATGGTCTGCAAGGAAATGTCTTCAACTGGCTAAAAAGTTATATTGTTGGCAGACAGCAATTTGTCCATGTGAACAACTATGATTCTGAAAGAGCAGTATTATCTTGTGGAGTGGCACAAGGTTCTATACTTGGTCCACTTTTATTTTTGATTTATATTAACGATCTTGCTTCTGTACCGAGCTCCTTATTTCCAATTTTATTTGCAGATGACACCAATCTAATTCTTTCTCACAAACACTTTAAGACCCTCATTGATGAAGCTAATAATGGACTTCTTGCCTACTCAAAATGGTTTAAATTGAACAAACTATCATTAAATATAAAAAAAACAAATTTCATGGTTTTTTCCGGAAGGAAAAATTATGATATAAATGAAGCCAAGCTTGCCATTGAAGGCAATTTCGTCAAAAGAGTTTGTTCTACTCGTTTCTTGGGGGTAATTGTCGATGAAAAATGTTGTTGGAAAGAACAAATTGAATATGTGTCCAAAAAAATCTCAAAATCAGTGGGAATCATCAGAAAAATCAGCCAATTTCTAAATAGATCCTGTTTATTAACATTATATTATAGCCTAGTTTATCCATATCTCAGTTATTGTAATATTGTATGGGCTAGTACCTATCCCACACATTTACAAAAACTCCACATAATTCAAAAACGATTCATTAGAACAGCTACAAATTCGAAGCTCAGAGATCCATCCTTTCCTTTATTTTTTAAACTTAAAATACTAACCGTTTATAATATAAATATCTTGCAAACATGTATTTTTGTCTATAAAGTCAAATTTCAAGGTCATACTCTACCAGAACACTTCCAATTATATTTCCCGAGCAATGTGAAATCTCACTCTATGTTAACCAGACAAAGAGACATGCTGCACGTTCCTTTTTCTCATACCACCAGAGGACAGAACCTTGTGAAGTGCAGAGGTGTTTCGCTATGGAATCGTTATTCGCACCTGGTGTTCAGCTCATCCTCTTTGCCTGTATACAGGAAGAAGTTAAAAGAGCAATTGCTGGAGGGATAGTGCAGTCGAGTGGCTATTGAATGTTTGTCTTATTTTTGTTTGTTGTTTTTTTTTCTTTTGAGTTTTCTTTTCTTTTTATTTAGATGCAGTTTATTCGTTTGTGATTGTTTGTGGATCTTGATGTTTTTTGTTTTTGTTTTGTTTGCTTGGTTTTGATAATTGTTTTCTTTTTATATATATATATTTTTTGTTTTTTTTATATATATATTTTTTGTTTATATGTAACCTGGTGAGGTCACTCGATAAGCCCATTCGGGTTTCTGACCTCTCCAGCACATACTCTTTTAATCTTTACATGTGTTAATGTATTTGTTGAGTGTGTTGAGTGTGTGCAAATAAATAAATAAATAAATAAATAAATAAATAAACAAATGTTTTCACATGGTTTTTGATTTTCAAAACGA
>CAEFZP010004609.1:0-137556 GCA_903064625.1 Mallotus villosus | reverse complement strand
CCCTCCAGGAGCGCGGTGAGGCTGACCGTGTGTGTGTGTGTGTCTCTGTTGCAGATGATCACTATGACATTCCGCTAACCCAGAGTCACCTGTCATAACCACACCTTCACCTGTCTCCACGGAGACCAGCGATAGTGTCTGTCTCTCTCCGTCTGTCCTCTCGAGTCATTCCACGGCTTATTTTCCCCCCTGTCCTCCCCACCCTCCTCCTCACACAACAACACTGCAGCGTGTTACAGTCTAAATGCTCCCCAGTGCAACAGGGACATGCGCGTCCCCTGTCAGACAGTTCCGCAGGGTTTCGCAAAGCCCAGTCAACACACGCGCCTAGACAAACACAATGTGCACACACACTCCCCTAGACACTCACACACACGTGTTAAGCTAAGGGGCCAGTGACTGTAACTGTTTCTGTTGTTAATAAAGCCTCTCAGAGCAGCTCTGTCTCTATTCATTTTCCTGTCTTCTGCAGCTCGTACAGGGCTGTCTGTGTGTGTGTGTGTGTGAGTGAGTGTGTGTGTGTGTGTGTGTGTGGTGTGTGTGTGTGTGTGTGTGTGTGTGTGTGTGTGTGTGTGAGTGAGTGTGTTTGTGTGTGTGTGTGTGTGTGTGTGAGTGAGTGAGTGTGTGTGTGTGGTTTCTAAGAGAGTTTATCTGTGGGGTTAAAAGGGTGTGTGTGTGTGGTTATATGTGTGTGTGTTCATCAGGGTGTTTGTATGCATATAAGAGTGTGTGTGTTGTTCTATGTGTGTGGATGGTTATAAGGGTGTGTACGTGTGTTTATCAGAGTGTATGCATGAATGGTTATGAGGGTGTTACATGAATCCCTGGGTGAAATATTATTTCTGTGATGTGTCCTGTTGTTGTGAGAATCACCTTGGACCTGTCTGTGTGTGTGTGTGTGTGTGTGTGTGTGTGTGTGCCTGTTTGTGTGCGTGCGTGGAATAGGAAATTGACACAGAGCTGGATGAGAAGAGGGCGGAGCTGGGAGAGGTGCAGGGATTGGCCAAACAGCTCTCAGAAGCTGGTGCTGCCAATCTGGTGAAGCCTCGCCTCTCCCAGTTGATTGGGCGCTGGGAGGAGGTGGAGGGCCAGTTCACACCCTTCAGACGCCAACGTGTGAGTTCCACTGCCCCGCCCCTCTAACCATGACAACCAACTACTAACCAATCGCAACTAACTTGGTGCTGAATTCACCTGACTGACAGTTGATCACACAGTTGATTGACAACCAATCATTACTTCAGACTACCAATGAACCAATCAGAGTCCTAAAACTAAGCTGGTATGATGACATAGTCAGTCAACAGGAAGGAGTGTTGTTGTTTGTCTGTTTGGGTTTTTCCGTTTGTTTACGTCTGCATTTGGAGCATGCTGCTCTCACCTCTCATTTCTTGTTCTCTCTGGTTCTCTCTCGCCATTCGCTGCTCACGACATGCCCTGTCCACCAATCACCTCACTCCCCTCAGGCACCATGTGTGCCGCCTTCTCAACCAATCAGTAACCGTGAATGTGTCCAGTCACCCAATCACAAAGCCCAACAGCTGTCTCTCCCACTCATACATTGACATTACATTTAGTCATTTAGCAGATGCTCTTATCCGGAGCGACTTACAGTAAGTACAGGGACAGTCCCCCGAGGCAAGCAGGGTGAAGTGTCTGCCCAAGGACACAACGTCATCTGGCACAACCCCCATACAAACCCATACACACCCACAAACACATGCATACAGACACAGCTTAGTGTAATACTGTGTGAGAGCTGTGTGTGTGTGTGTGTGTGTGTGTCTGCCCTCAGACGGCTAGATCTGATAATAGCATGAGGATTTGACATGTCCTTATCATTACCTAACACACTAACACAGTTGGAAAGGTGGTGGTGGGGAGGGGGGGGGAAGCGCATGACATGCAGAGTATTTGTAGCTTTGTAGTGTAAGTGTGTGGGTCAATAGGTAGGACCTGCTTTAGAGATGGTTGTGGGGATTGAAGTATTCACGGTGGGTTGAGTGAACTGAACAAACACACACACACACACACACACACACACACACACACACACTGCACATTATCGATGAGGTTTGCCAGACCGTCAGTCAACACATCAACGCTCACATGTCCAGTGCAAAGTTGTCAAGCGTGCCTGTGACACCCCAGTGCAACACGGAGAAGGGCGCCGATGTTACCACACCTTTACCCCCCAGCAGGGGGCGGCAAGGTTTAACCCCCTCCTTAGAGACTACAGCCCTAACGTCAGGTCACTGCAGGAGAACTGGGCTGTGTCGGACTTCATACCGTAGTTGCATAGAAGTGAAGACTAAAGACAGATAACTGGTTAGGGTTTGGCATGGTCAGTCAATTGGGTTTGGTGATTTTCCCTGTGTGTGTATGTGTGTGAATATGTGTGTGTTTTTTGTGTGTGTGTGTATGCGTGTGTGTACACTACCAGGAGTACCTGTTGGAGCTACAGGGTCTCCTACGCTCCGTGTCAGAGACAGACTTCCTGCTCAACTCTCCAGAGTACTGGCTGGCCGCCTACTATAACCTACCCCAACAGGAAACATGCCTTCAGGTCAGTCAGTCTGTGGAAAGAACTATCTCTGTGGCTTCTTTCCATACTGGGCTCTGTGGGTGTGTACTGACTGTGTGTGTACTGACTGTGTGTGTGTGTACTGACTGTGTGTGTACTGACTGTGTGTGTACTGACTGTGTGTGTGTGTACTGACTGTGTGTGTACTGACTGTGTGTGTGTGTACTGACTGTGTGTGTACTGACTGTGTGTGTGTGTACTGACTGTGTGTGTACTGACTGTGTGTGTACTGACTGTGTGTGTACTGACTGTGTGTGTGTGTACTGACTGTGTGTGTACTGACTGTGTGTGTACTGACTGTGTGTGTACTGACTGTGTGTGTACTGACTGTGTGTGTGTGTACTGACTGTGTGTGTACTGACTGTGTGTGTACTGACTGTGTGTGTACTGACTGTGTGTGTACTGACTGTGTGTGTGTGTACTGACTGTGTGTGTACTGACTGTGTGTGTACTGACTGTGTGTGTACTGACTGTGTGTGTGTGTACTGACTGTGTGTGTGTACTGACTGTGTGTGTGTGTACTGACTGTGTGTGTACTGACTGTGTGTGTACTGACTGTGTGTGTACTGACTGTGTGTGTGTGTACTGACTGTGTGTGTACTGACTGTGTGTGTACTGACTGTGTGTGTACTGACTGTGTGTGTACTGACTGTGTGTGTGTGTACTGACTGTGTGTGTACTGACTGTGTGTGTACTGACTGTGTGTGTACTGACTGTGTGTGTACTGACTGTGTGTGTGTGTACTGACTGTGTGTGTACTGACTGTGTGTGTACTGACTGTGTGTGTACTGACTGTGTGTGTACTGACTGTGTGTGTGTGTACTGACTGTGTGTGTACTGACTGTGTGTGTGTGTACTGACTGTGTGTGTGTACTGACTGTGTGTGTACTGACTGTGTGTGTGTGTACTGACTGTGTGTGTACTGACTATGTGTGTACTGACTGTGTGTGTACTGACTGTGTGTGTGTGTACTGACTGTGTGTGTGTGTACTGACTGTGTGTGTGTACTGACTGTGTGTGTGTACTGACTGTGTGTGTGTATACTGACTGTGTGTGTACTGACTGTGTGTGTGTGTGTGTGTACTGACTGTGTGTGTGTACTGACTGTGTGTGTACTGACTGTGTGTGTACTGACTGTGTGTGTGTGTACTGACTGTGTGTGTACTGACTGTGTGTGTGTGTACTGACTGTGTGTGTGTGTACTGACTGTGTGTGTACTGACTGTGTGTGTACTGACTGTGTGTGTACTGACTGTGTGTGTACTGACTGTGTGTGTACTGACTGTGTGTGTGTGTACTGACTGTGTGTGTACTGACTGTGTGTGTACTGACTGTGTGTGTGTACTGACTGTGTGGTGTGTGTACTGACTGTGTGTGTACTGACTGTGTGTGTGTGTACTGACTGTGTGTGTGTACTGACTGTGTGTGTACTGGCTGTGTGTGTGTGTACTGACTGTGTGTGTGTACTGACTGGTGTGTGTACTGACTGTGTGTGTACTGACTGTGTGTGTGTACTGACTGTGTGTGTGTGTACTGACTGTGTGTGTACTGACTGTGTGTGTACTGACTGTGTGTGTACTGACTGTGTGTGTGTGTACTGACTGTGTGTGTACTGACTGTGTGTGTGTGTACTGACTGTGTGTGTGTACTGACTGTGTGTGTACTGACTGTGTGTGTGTGTACTGACTGTGTGTGTGTACTGACTGTGTGTGTACTGACTGTGTGTGTGTGTACTGACTGTGTGTGTGTACTGACTGTGTGTGTACTGACTGTGTGTGTACTGACTGTGTGTGTGTGTCCAGGAGGCGCAGCAGAGTGTGGAGAAGCTCTCCCCTCCAGTAGAGGGCGCTCTGGCCAGGAGGGAGGAGGTGGTGTCCCAGGCCAGGCCGGGGGAGGGACGCAGGGCACAGGAAGCTGCTCTGCTCCTCAGCATCAACTGGGACAAGCTGCAGCAGCTGCTGAACGACAGACGCACGTATGCACGCGCACACACACACACTATCTCTCTTTCTCTCTTGTCACACACACACACACACACTATCTCTCTTTCTCTCTTGTCACACACGCACACACACACACACACACACTATCTCTCTTTCTCTCTTGTCACACACACACACTATCTCTCTTTCTCTCTTGTCACACACACACACTATCTCTCTTCTCTCTTGTCACACACACACACTATCTCTCTTTCTCTCTTGTCACACACACACACACTATCTCTCTTTCTCTCTTGTCACACACACACACTATCTCTCTTTCTCTCTTGTCACACACACACACTATCTCTCTTTCTCTCTTGTCACACACACACACTATCTCTCTTTCTCTCTTGTCACACACACACACTATCTCTCTTTCTCTCTTGTCACACACACACACACACACACTATCTCTCTTTCTCTCTTGTCACACACGCACACACACACACACTATCTCTCTTTCTCTCTTGTCACACACGCACACACACACACGCAGGTTGAGCATGTGTTCCAGCCATCATCACGCAGATAAACACCCATGTCGTGTGTGTTCAGGCGCTGGGAGGGGTGCAATGCAAAGTGGCACCAGTTCACGGCGGACCAGACTACGCTGGGGGCGTGGCTTAGTGATGCCGAGACGACTCTGAAGCAGGCGAACTCTGACCCTGCCCAGGCCAGACCACAGCTGAAGGTGAGACTGAGAGAGGGAGGAAGAGAGAGAGAGAGATAAAGGGAGAGAGAGAGATGAAGGGAGAGAGAGAGATGAAGGGGGGAGGGAGAGATGAAGGGGGGAGGGAGGAGAGAGATGAAGGGAGAGGAGAGAGATGAAGGGAGAGGAGAGAGAGGAAGGGGGGAGGAAGAGAGAGAGATGAAGGGGGGAGGGAGGGAGAGATGAAGGGGGGAGGGAGAGAGAGAGATGAAGGGGGGAGGGAGAGAGAGAGATGGAAGGGAGAGAGAGAGATGAAGGGGGGGAGGGAGAGAGAGAGATGAAGGGAGGGAGAGAGATGAAGGGGGGAGGGAGGAGGAGAGAGAGAGAGATAAAGGGAGAGAGAGAGATGAAGGGGGGGAGGAAGAAGAGAGAGAGATGAAGGGAGAGAGAGAGATGAAGGGGGGAGGGGAGAGAGAGAGATGAAGGGAGAGAGAGAGATGAAGGGGGGAGGGAGGAGAGAGAGATGAAGGGAGAGAGAGAGATGAAGGGGGGAGGGAGAGAGAGAGAGATAAAGGGAGAGAGAGAGATGAAGGGGGGAGGAAGAGAGAGAGATGAAGGGAGAGAGAGAGATGAAGGGGGGAGGGAGAGAGAGAGAGATGAAGGGAGAGAGAGAGATGAAGGGGGGAGGGAGGAGAGAGAGAGAGATGAAGGGGGGAGGGAGAGAGAGAGATGAAGGGAGAGAGGAGAGATGAAGGGGGGGAGGGAGAGAGAGCAGTGATAGGATGGACATATGGATTAGAGGATTATATCAGAGTGTCAAAATCAGAGCAACCGATGGTTGCTAACGGTTGAATGTGTGTGTGTGTGTGTTGGTGTGTGTGGGTGTGTCACTTTCATCACTTGTCTAGACCACAGTCTGGTCTGCGATGGTTCCTCAAGGCCATCTGGGTAGATAGGACAAAGGTGTGTGTGTGTGTGTGTGTGTGTGAGAATGAGAGAGAGTAGGCGGGTAAAAGAAGCAGCTTGCCTTTGAAGATGCCAGCTGTCTTCCTCCTTCAAATACACACTCTTCACCCCCGCCCGCCCCACACACACACACACACACACACACACACACACACCCACATCCGCATTCTCACACTGAATGCCTCATGATGCTTCACTCCATAGATAAAAACCCTGTTTCGACTTGACGTTCTCAAACTCCAAAAGTTCCACACTTTTGAGAAAGTTCCAGAAGTTCAGTTCTTAACAGGTGACCACAACGGAGCTCACCCCTGACCTTTGACCCTATGACCCTGGCAGGAGCTGCAGGAGGGCGCGGCGTCCCAGGGGGCCGTGCTGGAAGGCGTGAACACGGCGGGGGAGGAGATCGCTCAGCAGAGCACGCCAGATGACTCCGCCCACATCAGGCTACAGCTCAACACGCTAAACACACGCTGGAACTCTGTGTCCCAACAGCTCAGCGACCAAAAGAGGAGGGTACCTGTGTGTGTGTGTGTGTGTGTGTGTGTGTGGGAGTGTGTAAGCTAAATCTATTAGAGTATCTATGCAAAGAAAACCAATTCACTTTTTGTGTGGTCACGTTTCTTGGGAGGTGGGAGTCTTCTAATCAGAGTGTGTGTGTGTGTGTGTGTGTGTGTGGGCGGGCAGATCTGCAGATGCACACACTGCAGCAGAAGAGCTGCAGGAAGATATGAGCGGATTCCTGGTCTGGTTGGACGAGGCGGAGCAAATTGTGGCCACGCCCCTGGATCCTACTGATCACGCCCACATCACTGACACTCTGGAGAAGGTCCAGGTACTAGACATGAAGGGGAATTCAATACAGTAGTTCCTGTCTTGATTGCATTGGTGCAACCAAGATTAGACAAGTATGAGTGCAACCAAGTACGTGTGTGTCAGGTTCGCGTAGAGCAGCTGCCGAACAAAAAGAATGCGGTGGACGACCTGAACGGCAGGCTGGGCAGCACATCACTTCCTGCTGACAAGAAGACGGCCCTGGGCCCCACCATCAACATCATCAACACACGCTGGACACAGGTCACCACACACACACTCACACAGGTCACCACACACACACACTCACACAGGTCACCACACACACACACTCACACAGGTCACCACACACACAGGTCACCACACACACACACACACACACACACACAGACACAGGTCACCACACACACACACATCACACAGGTCACCACACACACACACACACACACACCACACACACACACACACAGGTCACCACACACACACACACAAGTCACCACAGACACACACACAACACACAACACACACACACACACACACAACACACACACACACACACAAAGACAGGTCACCACACACACACACACATGCATTATCCCTGCAAACGACCCCGTGGTTCTCCCCACTCTGAGCATGCTGTGGGGTCCTGTGTGTGTGTAGGTGTCCAGGGAGCTGCCTGAGAAGCAGCTCCAGCTGGAGGCCATGCTGAGGGAGCTGAGGGCGCTGCAGCAGCAGCTGTCAGACCTCTGCCTCTGGGCCACGACCACCAGGACCACCCTGGAGCACCCGGCCCGGAGGACCTGGACCCCAAGGTACGCCCTCACCCAGACACCCTGAGCAGGGCCTGGGGACCTGGACCCCAGTACGCACCCACACGCCAGATGGGGTTGTTCCTCTTCCATGTAACCTTGTGGCACTACCCTGCTGGAGAAGGGTGACAGGGAGGACGCTGGTTTCAGTTATGTAGGATCAGGGTGTTAGTTATTCCTATAGGAGTTATACTTTTGTTGTTGTTGATGTTGTTTTGGATGATGTTGTTGTTGATGATGTTGTTGTTGATGATGTTGTTGATGTTGTCCACCAGCTGGTGGAGGCGGTGCAGGCCAGGCAGCCGGAGGTGGAGTCAGTGCTGGCCAGAGCAGATCAGCTGTACGAGGACTCGCCCCCTGGACAACCAGAGAAGGTCTGGAACAGGAAATAAGAGCTCTTGACCATTCTGACCTGCGGAACCTCCATCCTCTCTAGTCAACGTGTCCTCACCGCGCGTGTCTGTGTGTGTGCTGCAGGAGCAGTATGACAAGCTGTCAGATGATTGGACGGTTATCCTGGAACTCCTCCAACGGCACAGAGAAAGGATGGCTGCCCTCCTCATCGCCAAGACAACCAGTAAGAACTAGAAGCACACCTCACCATATGTCCGAACTGATAGTGTCAGTTCGCTGAATGGCTGCCGCGCGTGTTGTCCGTTTGGCGCGCGCCTTGTGCACGTCTCCCCGGCTCCTAAAGATACGCAAGGTGCAATACCAACAGAAACCACAGGGCCGTACACCATAAGTTCTTCTGACGTGCTGCGAGATCAAATAGGTCACAGCGTAGAAGCAGAAGCAGCCAACACAGCAGCAAACATCTGAGCTGGCTCGCAATCACACATGAAGACATTCATTAGCAATAGCCTGCCTTCTACGTCGCACAGGTTATTGCTGCTGCACAACATCTGAAGTAGTTCCTCGCAGCGTGTTTTGTGGCTGAGCTGGAATCCTCGTAGCTTTTTAAACACCGATGTTGACATGCAGAACACGGTGGAGTGTGTGAACATGCCCCATGTGTAGCTTTCACGCACACACGCACACACGTATATATCAGTATATTTCAGCCTTAACTGCCCAGGTCACATGACGGTAACTGGACTGTGTGTGTGTGTCTCGTCTAGCTGAAAGCCTAACAGGAAGTACCCAGGGGGAACCTGCAGCTCTGGCCCAGTTCAACAAGACCTGGGCGGAGCTCACTGATTGGCTGTCGCTGTTGGACAACATGGTGCAGAACCAGAAGGTGACGGTGGCTGACCTGGAGGACATCAACGACACCATGGCCAAGCTGCAGGTCAGCAGAGCTCATCCTGGGGCACATCTACAAGTCTTCAGGAGTCTTCTGTGCTATCTAGTAGAACCCGGCGCGACACTTTCTTCATCTCTCTCCTGCTAGGTTTCTGATCCTTACCCCACCCTTACCCCACCCTTACTCCACCCGTACTCCACCCTTACTCCACCCGTACTCCACCCGTACTCCACCCTTACTCCACCCTTACTCCACCCTTACCCCACCCGTACTCCACCCTTACTCCACCCTTACTCCACCCTTACTCCACCTTACTCCACCCGTACTCCACCCTTACCCCACCCGTACTCCACCCTTACTCCACCCTTACTCCACCCTTACTCCACCCTTACTCCACCCGTACCCACCCTTACCCCACCCTTACTCCACCCGTACTCCACCATTACTCCACCCTTACTCCACCCTTACTCCACCCGTACTCCCACCCTTACCCACCCTTACCCCACCCTTACTCCACCCTTACTCCACCCTTACTCCACCCGTACTCCATCCCGTACTCCACCCTTACTCCACCCTTACTCCACCCTTACTCCACCCGTACTCACTCCCACAATGCGCGTATCCACTGCCACCCGCAAACATTCTGACCATTCACGCCTAAAACACGTTATTTTAATGTGTAGTATTCTTAAAGAGATCCACCTGTCGCTAGTAAGGTAACAAAATGATGTCTAGTACATGATTACATTCATACTATGCTTGGAGTTTTATCCTTCTGGTTCAAATCGCTGGTCATTTGTTGAGCGCTCACTCCCGTCCGCAGCCACCCGATCCCGTGAGATCATCCCAAAGCCGTCCTCTAGTATCTAGCTGGTTAGGGGAGTCACCTGGTGTAGCAATGTATACATCTAGTTCCTGCTCTAACTCTATGGTGTCCCTGTGTGTTGATGCTGTACTGATTCTTCTTCTGTGGTGTGGCGGTATGCTGATTTGTGTTGGGGTTGGGCTGGACAGGGCTCTTTACAGGAGCTGGAGCAGAGGCGCCCCCAGCTGGACAGCCAGATCACTGCAGCACAGAACCTCAAGAACAAGACCTCCAACCAGGAGACCCGTACTGCCATCACCGACCGCAGTACGACCACACACACACACACACACTGACCACAGTATGACCACACACACACACACCGACCGCAGTACGACCACACACACGACCGCACACACACACACACTGACCACCACATACACACACACACACCGACCGCAGTACAACCACACACACACCAACCGCAGTACGACCAATACACCCACACACACACACCGACCACAGTACGACCACACACACACACCGACCGCAGTACGACCATACACACACACCCACACACACACCTACCCCAGTACGATGGGGCTGATAGCTGGCTGGCTATTGACAGTGTCATGTCATATATTTGTGTGTAGTTGATAGGCTGCAAGCTCACTGGGAGGAGTCCCAGGGAAAACTCACTGATAGGACGCAACAGCTCCAGAACATGTTGAAGGACTCCAGTAATTGGCTGGATGCCAGGAAGGAGGTGGAGCCTCTCATCAAACAAGCCAATGAGAAGCTAGAGTCCTGGAGAGAGATCTCCTACACTGTGGACGCTCTGAAAAAACAGAACTCTGAGCTTAAGGTAGAACACATACAGCACACACACACACACACATACACACACAGAAGTAGAGGATGTAGTACCATCCTGTCCTCTTGTCTCACGCTATATTCTGTCATGCGTTGCCTTGGTAGCACTTTGTCAAGGAACTACGTCAGTGGCAGCCCCTTGTGGACTCGACCAATCAGCTGGCAGATAAGTTGTTGACCCTGTATGCAGACGACGACACACACAAAGTCACCCACGTGAACACAGCCTGGGACAACATCAGTGAGCGGTAAGACCACACACACTCACACACGCATGCTTACACACACATACACACAGATACATGTGCACCATCATAAACACACACTTCTATCTGTGTGTGTGTGTGTGTGTGTGTGCATGCATGTGTGTGTGCGCGTGTGTGTGTGCTGCAGGGTGGGGGGACAGGGAGGCAGCTCTGGAAGCAGCTCTCCGGCTCCTGCAGCAGTTCTACCTGGACCTGGAGAAGTTCCTCAGCTGGCTGGCCGAGGCCGAGACCACATGCAGCGTCCTGCTGGACGCCACGCACCAGCAGCAGCTGCAGGAAGACCCCGACGCTGCACGCCACCTGCTGGCCCAGTGGAAGGTCTGCACGGAGGGGAGGATGGATCAGTGGAGGGAGGGGAGGATGGATCAGTGGAGGGAGGGGAGGATGGATCAGTGGAGGGAGGGGAGGATGGATCAGTGAGGGAGGGGAGGATGGGCGGAGGGAGGGGAGGATGGATCAGTGGAGGGAGGGGAGGATGGATCAGTGGAGGGAGGGGAGGATGGATCAGTGGAGGGAGGGGAGGATGGGCGGAGGGAGGGGAGGATGGATCAGTGGAGGGAGGGGAGGATGGATCAGTGGAGGGAGGGGAGGATGGGCGGAGGGAGGGGAGGATGGATCAGTGGAGGGAGGGAGGATGGGCGAGGGAGGGGACGATGGGCGGAGGGAGGGGACGATGGGCGGAGGAGGGGACGATGGGCGGAGGGAGGGAGGATGGGCGGATGGATGGATGGAGGGTAAGATGGGTGGACAGAGGGATGGAGGGGGAGGATGGATGGATGGATGGAGAGATGGGTGGATGAGGAATGGGTGGATGGATGGAGGAAGGGTTGGGTTTTTGATGCAGGCATCATTGGGATGATAGTTCAGGTGAGGCTCTGCTCCTAGTTCAGGTCCTTGTATAAGCCTGGTATGGCAGGAATGTTACTGTCTTCCAGGGGGGTGGGGGGAGGGGACACACAGTCTACGGCCCCCCACTGCATTGTGGGTAGACACAAGGGTCTGTTCATACAGGGAACATTTCTGACCTTCAGTCCCCTATCGCCCACTCTCTCTCTCTCTCTCTCTCTCTCTCTCTCTCTCTCTCTCCGTCGCTCTGTCCCCCCCCCTCTCTGTGGGAACAACAGCGTCAGTGTGTGTACATCAACCAGCCTTCTGTGCTTCATTAGATCTCTCTTACACACAAACACATACACACAGGCAGAGGGAATATACATAAATGGCAAACAACATATTTAATGTCATGCCCATAACATGCTCATATACGCTCTCTGTGTGCAAAGTACAGATAAGAAGAACTGGAAAAAGCGCACGACCATCCAGTCCTCCACTTTCTCTCTTTCCCCTGCCTTGCTCCCGCTCTCTCTAGCTCTCTCTCTAGCTCGCTCTATCTCTCTCTCTCTCTATCTCTCTCTCCCCCTCTCTCTCTCTCTCTCTCCCTCTCTCTCTCTCTTTCCCCAGCCCCCTCTCTCCCTCTCGTTTTCCACACATATACAAATGAACATGAAGTGCCCATGCATCCAGTTTGAAGACAGGAAGAGAGCAGAGTAGAGTGGATCAGATCAGATCATAGTACAGTAGACATGACCCGTGTGTCCAGAAACATCTAGAAGTTATGCTGCGAAGGAAGACCTATCGTGTTCAGGTCAGACCTCCGACTTTGCTTAACATCCCGACTGTGTGCGTGTGTGTGTGTGTGTGTGTGTGTGTGCGTGCGTGTGTGTGTGCGCGTCTGTGTGTAAATGAGTCCTGTTGACAGCACAGCAACTGTTTCATCCAGATATGAGATATTGTATGTTCCAATAGCTGTGCGGTGTCTCAGTTCTGCAAGAGGCTTAACGTGTTCTTTTTACAGAGTCAAACTATTTTAAACAAGTTTCATTAGAATAAATGAAAGAATATAGCTTAAATGTGTGTTGATGTGTCTGATGTCTGTGTGTGTGTATGTGTGTATCTGTCTGTGTGTTTATCTGTGTGTGTGTATCTGTATGTGTGTGTGTATCTGTCTGTGTGTGTGTATCTGTCTGTGTGTGTATCTGTATGTGTGTGTGTATCTGTCTGTGTGTGTGTATCTGTCTGTGTGTATATGTGTGTGTGTATGTGTGTATCTGTCTGTGTGTTTATCTGTGTGTGTATATGTGTGTGTGTGTGTGTATCTGTCTGTGTGTGAATCTGTGTCTGATGTCTGTGTGTATCTGTGCGTGTGTCTGATGTCTGTGTGTATCTGTGCGTGTGTCTGTTGTCTGTGTGTATCTGTGCGTGTGTCTGTTGTCTGTGTGTATCTTTGCGCGTGTCTGTTGTCTGTGTGTGTGTGTGAATCTCTGTGTGTGTGTATATCTGTGTGTATCTGTGTGTGTGTATCTGTGTGTGTGTGTATCTGTGTGTGTGTGTATCTGTGTGTGTGTGTATCTGTGTGTGTGTGTATCTGTGTGTGTGTGTATCTGTGTGTGTGTGTGAATCTGTGTGTGTGTGTGTGTGTAGGAGCTGCAGGAGGAGATTGACGGCCACACTGAGCTGTACCACTCCCTGGATGAGAAGGGCCAGCGTATCCTGGCGTCGCTGGGTGGCTCCGATGACGCCTCGCTGCTCCAGCGTCGCCTTGACAACATGGGGCAGCGGTGGGAGGAGCTACGCAGCAAAGCCCTCAGCATGAGGTGGGCGGGACTAAGGCCTGCTGTCCAATCATCAATCGGACAGTGGACAAACGTATGTCTTACCTACGTGTGTGTGTGTATGTGTTTGTATAGGGCCCACCTGGACTCAGAGATGGCGCCGTGGAAACGGGTCCACATGACCCTGCAGGAACTGCTGAACTGGTTGCAGGTCAAAGGTCAGCAGCTGGAGCAGGAGCCACCAGTAGGGGGCGACGTCCCGGCGGTACAGCTGCAGCTGGACACACACCGGGTGAGGAAGCGAGGATGGGTCAGGGCTAGGGGTCAGAGGTCAGGGTGAGCTGATGGGGACAGGGCCACCTAAAGGCCGTAGTGGGTACATTTGGATTAGACTTGTCAAGGACAAAATACAAATCCACATACACACCCAAACAGAGGTCACAGTAAAGAGAGACAACTATATTATAATGCTGTATCACTGCTCATCAAGTATGCAGCCATGTTCATTAGCCAGCCTGAGTGTATTATTCAGGCTGGGCTAGGCTGGGCTAGGCTGGGCTGGGCTGGGCTAGACTGGGCTAGGCTGGGCTAGGGGAACTACCCTGCTGGTGGAGGTCTGGGCCTGGATGGACAACCACAGATAGTTCTGTCACTAGACCAGTTGCCATGGCACCTGAGATGAGCTGTCTGGCTTTGGTCGTCTGCTTGTCTTGACTCCCTTGTGTGTGTGTACGTGTGTGTGTGTAATGCTGTGTGTGTGTACGTGTGTGTAATGCTGTGTGTGTGTGTGTGTGTGTGTGTGTGTAATGCTGTGTGTGTGTTTGTGTACGTGTGTGTGTGTAATGCTGTGTGTGCTGTGTGTGTGTGTGTGTGTGTGTGTGTGTGTGTGTGTAATGCTGTGTGTGTGTGTGTGTGTGTGTGTGTGTGTGGTGTAATGCTGTGTGTGTCTGTGTGTGTGTACGTGTGTGTAATGCTGTGTGTGTGTGTGTGCTGTGTGTGGTGTGTAATGCTGTGTGTGTGTGTGGTGTGTGGTGTGGTGTGGTGTGTGTGTGTGTGTACGGTGTGTGTGTGTAATGCTGTGTGTGTGTGTACGTGTGTGTAATGCTGTGTGTGTGTGTGTGTGTGTGTAATGCTGTGTGTGTGTGTGTGTGTGTAATGCTGTGTGTGTGTGTGTGTGTGTAATGCTGTGTGTACGTGTGTGTGGTGTGTAATGCTGTGTGTGTGTGTGTGTACGTGTGTGTAATGCTGTGTGTGTGTGTGTGTGTGTGTGTGTGTGTGTGTGTAATGCTGTGTGTGTGTGTGTGTGTTGTGTGTGTGTGTGTGTGTGTGTGTGTGTGTGTGTGTGTGGTGTGTGTGTGTGTGTGTGTGTGTGGTGTGTGTGTGTGTGTGTGTGTGTGTGTGTGTGTGTGTGTGTGTGTGTGTGTGTGTGCAGGGTTTCAGGAGGGAGCTGAGGGCTAAGGAGCCGGTGGTGAACAGAGCGTTGGATGACGTCAGAGTCTTCCTGTCTGAGCTGCCTGCTGAGGACACCCCCCCCACCAGACAAGAGAGGTACACACACACACTACACACTACATATACACACACTACACACACACACACACACACACACTATTCATTTCATATACACACACACACTACACACTACATATACACACACACACACACTACACACACATAACACACTACACACTACATATACACACACTACACACACACACACACTATCATCATAACACACACACACATCATACATACACACACACACTACACACACTACACACTACATATACACCTACACACACTACAACACCACACTACACTACATACACCACACACTACGCACTACATATACACACACCATTCATTACATATACACACACACACTACACACAGACTACACGCTACATATACACACACTACACACACACACTATATATAGTCAAGTCAAGTCAGTTTATTTATAAAGCACATTTAAAAACAGGCAACGCCGCCCAAAGTGCTGTACAAAGTGATCAAAGTCTCGATGACGGGGGATGACCTGAAGTTACCTGTTAGACCCTTAACTGACTCAAAGCCAAAGAATACAAATACTGTTTTAAGACGAGACTCAAAATGTCCGATGACGTGGATGACCATATTAACATGTCAGTTTATGTGGAATGGCTAAAAGGAACTGGTTCGATGATGTAAGGGGCCTGGAAGTGTGATACAACATAAGGAGATCTGAAATATACACCGGAGCCAATCCATGTAAAGCTTTCAAAACAAGTAACAACACCTTCAAATCAATTCTGTATTTGACTGGTAACCAGTGAAGAGAGGCTAATATATACACACACACACACACATACACACACTACATGCACACACACACACGATACATACACACATGCACTACATATACACACACACACAATCACCCACACTACAAAACAGTACATACACACACACACAACACACACATACACACACACTACACACATACACATACATACATGCACATTACATACATACACACACAGATAGGACAAACACCAACTCACACAGCATGTACACACAAACGCACACACATACAGCTTGAGTTAGTAAGGCTATATATACTGTATATCATCAGATCAAGTCCCTGTAATCAGCTTCAGGTGACGGGCGGACTCTTGATAATCACTCTGGTTAGGTGTGTTTGTGTGTGTGTGTGTGTGTGTGAGAGTGACTTGGTCATGGGATTCTAGTTAAATCAGAAAGACTATGCTAGTCATGGCCTATACACTACCTGCAGTAAGACCCAGCAGTCTGTCCCCCTAGCACGTCCTTACCCAATAGGAGAGGAGAACACCCTTTAGGACCAGTCTGTGGGCCTACACACCAGAACACAACTGTCCAATCTCATTGGCTGTAAGTCATTAGAGAAACTGCCAGTGACCTCTGCCCCCTAGCAACAGCCTAGTTACCCCCTGCTGGAGGAAACACTTGAACCGTAGAAGCTCATTAAAAAGAAGCTGGAGGCCCATTGTCGAACAGACATAAACACCATGGTAGAGAGAGAGAGAGAGAGCGAGGGAGAGCAAATCAGCCTGTGTTCAATGTGTGGTAAAACAGACATACTATATTCAGTTAGATTTCTTATCCTCCTATTTCTTTCCCTACCCTTTTCATTCTTCTCCTCCTCTCCCCCACCTTACCCTCCCCCCACCACCCCACCTTACCCTCCCCCCACCACCCCACCATACCCTCCCCCCACCCCCCCACCATACCCTCTCCTCCTCTCTCCTCTTCTCTCCTCTAAAGATATCAGCCCAGAGGAGCGTGCCCAGAACGTGGGGCGTGTCCTGAGGAAGGAGGCGGAGGACGTGTCAACAGGGTGGGAGGGGCTGAATGCGGACGCGGTGGATTGGCAGAGGAGGCTGGAGCTGGCTCTGGATAGGCTGATGGAGCTGCAGGAGGCGGGGGATCAGCTGGACGTGCGTCTGGGACAGGCCGAGATGGTGAAGGAGGCGTGGCAGCCCGTAGGAGACCTGCTCATCGACTCTCTGCCAGAACACATAGACAGGGTGAAGGTGAGATCGCGTTAACACGCTGACCTGAAGCCCAGGGGGTTTGTGCTGCGAGTTTCAGGTTCATCTGTCATTTGCCCGGTGCCCTGGGCGCTCACTGGTTAAGCACACATAACACTAAGGCCTAATGGAAGGACCGGGGTGTGAAGCCGGCTCAGGACATTTCCTGCCCGTCCTCCCCTCTCTCTCTCTGTGTCTGTCTCTCTCTCTCTCTCCCTGCTTTCCTTTTTCTCTCTGCAACCGTCCTGTAAAGAAATCCAATTAGAAAAAAGCCCCAAAATATCTTTAAAATCAATAATAAACGACTTACTTGCCCTTTGTAACGAGTACAGGTGCGTGTGAGAGAGAAATAAAGGAGACGAGAGAGCCTATTCTGATGATTTGTCTCTCCTACACACTGTACCTCTCCACCTTCACAGGCGTTCCAGGAGGAGATCGCTCCCATCAAAGACGACGTCGGCCATCTTAACCAGCTGGCTTCCACCTTCGGCCCTCCGGACATCACGCTGTCTGAGAACAACCTGGAGCGCCTGGACGAGCTCAACACACGCTGGAAGCTGCTGCAGGTACACACACACACACACCCAGGTACTCACACTGGCACACACACACACACACCCAGGTACTCACACTGGCACACACACACACACACCCAGGTACTCACACTGGCACACACACACACCCAGGTACTCACACTGGCACACACACACACACACCCAGGTACTCACACTGGCACACACACACACACACACCCAGGTACTCACACTGGCACACACACACACACATACACACCCAGGTACTCACACTGGCACACACACACACACACACCCAGGTACTCACACTGGCACACACACACACACACACACACCCAGGTACTCACACTGGCACACACCACACCCAGTACTCACATGGCACACACACCACACCCCAGGTACTCACACTGGCACACACACACACACATACACACCCAGGTACTCACACTGGCACACACACACACACACAGTACTCACACTGGCACACACACACCAGGTACTCACACTGGCACACACACACACACCCAGGTACTCACACTGGCACACACACACACACACATACACAGGCATACACACAGGTACACTCACACATACACAAACCTACAGATACACTACATGCACACATATGCACCCATACACACAGATACATACACACACATGCATTCATAAATACACGCGCATGCTCACATGTGCATCCAGGTAGACACACACACACACACACCATGTCCGGGATGAAAGAGCAGCAGCAGTGTGTGATCAGGGGCGATGAGCATCACGACTGACAGGCTCTCTGAGGTGCTCACACTGACCCTCACCGCGACTGACAGCTCAGCCAATCACAGGCCGGCCACCTGAGCCGTCTAGACGTCCCGTGTGACGGACAGACGTCCGGTGACAGCAGCATACGGACCACGCTGGGAGCACGCATCTGGCCAGCTGTTCACATTCACACACACACACACATCCATACACACACACACACACCAAACATACACCACACACACACATACACATATACACAAAATGGAAGAGAGACACACACACCACCACACAAGGAGCCCCATATTTAGATCGGGGGTTGCGAGTGTGTTCTCTGGAGGTGCATTACGGGTGACTGCTCTACTACCGTTCAGCCCTCTCGTTTGTGTAACCCCGAGCAGGTTTCCATGGCAACGGGTAAACGGTCAGAGAGCGGTGAGGATGATGATGATGAGGTGAAGGTACGGTCAAATCCTCAGCTGTCCATCATCAGACCATCGCCCTGCATCGTCTGCTTCATACTCACCAGCACACACACACACACACACACTCCTCATCACACCGCCTGCATCATATGATGTCACTCTTACATCCAGACATTTCCCGCCAAGCTCAAATGTTACACGCATCCCATGATGCATCAGTGTGTGTGGGTGAGGCCTTCTCCAGGAGAGACTGAGCAAACGAGGGGAGCTGGGGTGGGGGGGGTGAGAGGTAGAGGGCGCTGGAGGGGTGGGTTTAAGGGGTAACGGGTACAGGGGGGGATGTTTATTGTACACCTTGAATCCTTACTTCAAACTGACAGCCAGCAGAGCCAATGACAGCTGCAGGACTGTACCACAGCAGCGCTCAGCCCCCACCCACCTCGTCTTTCTCGTCATCCACTCACGAAGACACCATCAGACAGCTGTCCTACTTCTCAGTCTTTCTATACCTCTCTCTCTCTCTCTCTCTCTATGTCTCTCTCTCTCTATGTCTCTCTCTCTATGTCTCTCTCTCTCTATGTCTCTCTCTCGCCGTGTCTCTGCCACTCCCTCTATCTGCCTTTTCATCTCTGCCACCGGCTGTTCAATCTCTCTTCATGTTCCCATCTTTTCCCCTCTCTCCCTGCTCCCTTGCCCTTTTCTCCGCTCCTCTCCTCCTTTCTTCCTCCTCTCGTGACCCTCTCCTCCTCTCCCTCCAGATCTCCATCAGAGAGCACCTCAAGCAGCTGACGGAGGCTCACAGAGATTTTGGCCCTCATCTGCTACTTGGTAAGTCTTTCTTGTCTTCCTTTTCCCTCTCTTTGGCTTTCTCTGTTCATTCCTCTCTCTCTCTCTTTTCCAATCACTCTAAGCCTTTCTTTCTCTCAATTTGTCTCACACTATTTAAACATCCCTCCTGACCACCTCTCCATCTGTCTGTCCTGTCTGTCTGTCTGTCTGTCTGTCTCTCTCTCTCTCTCTCTCTCTCTCTCTCTCTCTGTCTCTCTCTCTCTCTCTCTTTGTATGTTTGTCTGTCTCTCTCTCTCTCTGTATGTTTGTCTGTCTCTCTCTGTATGTTTGTCCATCTGTCTCTCTCTGTGTCTATCTGGTCCAGGCTCAGTTGAGGAACCGTATGAACAGGCCATCTCCCCCAACAACGTGCCCTACTATATCAAGTAAGGACCCCTGCCTGTCTACTAGCTGGTCTACTAACATTTTAAACCAGCTTACAACTGTGGTCTGTTGAATCTGGCCTGACAAGCAGTAACCCTACTACACATAATACTGACAGCTCTATCCACTTACATCAGTGTGCCTTTAATATTGTCTCCAGTCCCAGAACTCAAGAGCCCAGTCTAGTCTCTACTGTCCTCATCTGGTCTAGTCCAGACTAATCTGGTCTAGTCCAAACAGAACTAGGCTGGTCTAGTCTGACCTAGTCTGTACTGGTCTATTCTAGAAGTGAATTGTCTTGTTCAGCTCGGGTCCAGGTTCATTGATCAGAATCAGTCACTATCAGAGTGGAGTTGGAGCAGAGACCAAAGGGGACTATATCACCTGTAGGAGCAATCTCACCTGGCCTGAGGTAGAAGTAGATCTGGCTCTGGGTGGAGGGATACAGCGCAGTGCTGAGGCTGTGTGGTGGAGAACCTACCTGCTTTGCTGTGGTGGTGTGGAGTTTATATGGCTCGTCTGTGTGTGTGTTTGATGAACTACTAAGTGCAGCAAGTTCCATTAACATACCTGGCTTGAAATTCAAACAAATGCATTTTAGTGCAGTAACGGATTGAGGGTGTGTGCGTGTGCATGACAGTGAAAGCATGTAAGAATTAAGGGAGAGCAAAAAAAAAGAAAGCTTGAGTTTGAGGAGAGAGTGAGAGTGTAAATGACAGGGGTGAGAGTGAAGAGAAGTGACAGATGTTCCTCTCTACATGCAGAGACACAACAGGACCCGATGACCTGACGCAGACTCTGTGAGTGAGAATGCAGGACACACACACACGCATGCACACACACGCACGCACGCAGACACACAAAAACCTCCAACAACCTATACAGCCACACGTGCACAAACACGCACGCACGCGCACACACACACCTTACCGACACACCTACACACACGCATGCACACACACAACCTCCCCCCTGCACGCTCATAGTAGCTCAGAGATGAGAGCAGGCACAGAGGAAGAAGGGCAGGGCTGTGTAGCGTGTGTGTGTGTGTGTGTGTGGTCCCATAGAGACCGTAGATCAACTCTTGGAGCAACAACCTTCGCTTCAACTGCACTCCTGTGTTGATGCTCTTCTACACAGTTATCTGTAGTCATCTGTGGGATATTAACCTACTTAACCTGTTAGTTTGTAAGTAGGCCTTCTGTGTAGGCTAGTGAAGTAGGCTTTGTATTTGTTGGGAAGGCAAACACTACTTGCGGCAGATTGACAGAGTATGAGCACATTGAGCCTGACAGGCACCCCACTCATACCTTCCCCTCTGAGGACAAGGCAATGCTACATTTCAACTGCTCAGGCGTAGCCAGGGCAACTTCTGTGTTGTTACCCTTTCTGGGATGGATTTCCATCCCATCATTGTAGCTGAGACTTGCCCAGTAAATGACAGAGAAAGCATTTAGCTAGAGCTGTACTTCCCCCAGTACTGTATACCCCCACCCCTAGCCGAGAGAGGGGTAAAACCTCAGCTAAGCACAGAGACTCCCACTCAATAGAATGGGGGAAGGGAGACTGGGGTAGCTCCGCCTCGTCTTAGAGCCCAGCCTCTGCGAACCAACACACGGGCGAACACACGAAACCTCGGTCGGACGGTTGCTCTCCTACAGAGGACGGTTCATCGCCGCGGTAGCTAGCTACGTGGTACGGGATAGCCACGGTTCGGGAACCCGCGCCGTTTCTGCTGTTAACATTAGGATCTGCGACCTGAACGGCGGAGGGATGAGGGAGCAGCTACGAAAGTAAGTGGATGAGAGATGCATCGGCACCGCCGCTGTTTTTTTGTGTTTCTTTTTTTCCCAGCGAGATGTGTCGGCGTGCCTAGCAAGCAGAGAGAAGGAGGGAGAGGGAGAAAGAGGGCATGACTAGCTAGCTAGTAGGACGCAGTGGAGGAGCTAGGCTATGTTAGCCAGTGTTCGGGCTCAGCCAGCAGATGTTAGCTAGCCAACCACAGCAGGTGCCCTGGCCATAAACCCCCTCGCCCCCTTTGGCCATAGCATCGGGGGCTGTATGATAACCTATGTTATATGGCTCTGTTATATGACTCTTATAAGGCTTGATGAAAATCTTTGCATTATTCCCGCAAATGGAGGTGTGGGAGAAAGGCGAGTCATCATGCATCTCGCTGTTATTTAATTATTTACCCTATTGTGAATGTATTTAGCAACCTTTAGCTATCTGCGATGCTTGTATTTTGTTGCCCCACGAAAATCAGTGCGCCGGACTAGCATTCCTTTACACTCGCTCTGCAAACATCACCCTTGTGTCAGCTAAATCATGGTTTCTGCACGGGATTCTTTCTTGTTGCTAACGCGTCCTCAGTTTGCGATGGTGTTTGAAGGTATACGGAATCATACGGTGTGTATTTGGAGGTTTCGGCTGCCCGACACGATTGTGTTAGGCAAACGGCCTCACAGCGGGCTTAGGTGCTGAGCAGCGGTCAAAATTTCCACTCGTCCTTCTCAGTCACGAGAATGATCACCGGGCAAATAAGGTTGTTCGGTCATGGTCTGATACACTAACACAGTCGAGCTGGAAAAAGCTTAGCAATGTTATATTTCAGTTTATTTAATGTAAGTACAAGTATTCGTTAAATGGTAGCGGAGAATGCGGGATGCTGGTGCAGATTTTTTTGGCACAAGTGTGACTGCAGGTTTTGTGCGTGCTGTGTGTATGTGTGTGGGCGCGCGTGCGTTCGTGCGTGCACTGACTCAATACAGTTCAAGCGTGAGACCAAATCCCTGTGATTCACCTCCGCTGGCAAGATAACGATGTGCCTAGGCACGTTTAGTAGTGTGTGTGTGTTTTGTTAATTGAACAGGTCTTGTAGCGGTGCGGGTCCTAGGGTGGGCCTATGTCAGTAAGAAGGGCTTGTGGTAAGGTGATGAAGCTGCCTCACTTCTGGGGAAAAATAGAAATGACGCAGGTTTCATTTAAAAATATTTAGGTGACAAATACTGGATGAGTGAACCAGAGAGAGAGAGAGTTTCTGATACATTTTATGTGCAAAGGGAACAGTAGTTTTAACTGTTTCAGACATCCAGACTGCCAGCTCAAATGTCCATGTGGTGTGCTTGTGACTATGTGTGATACTGTTGCTGTGCTTCTAGGTGATGTAGCTAGTTGAGTTATCCTTCAGTTGTTTATAGCAACATTTAGGAGTGGGTCTTCCTGCAACTAGTAGAGGAAAAAAAACAGGTGTCAGAATATCGGGGAATTCTTTGGTCCTACGGTAGGTGGGGGCTGTAAAAGTCTGCTTTTGGTCCTAGGTAGGTGTTGGGGCATGTCAAGGGTCTGTGCTTCAATCCCCAGTGTTTTCTCCACCTGCTGGATCTGAGGTGGTTCTGAGGTGAATGAGGTCCCTCAGAACAGGCTCCTAGCCCCACAACACTCACATAGTAACCAGGACACACACACAAACTCTTGAACCTTTAAACACTCTTCTGGTATCTCTGACACACGCTGATAGACCCTCATGTAAGCTGTCCACAGGCACTGGGAGTAAGTGTGATACAGCGAAAATCCTAGACACACACACACACACACACGGCACAACCACATACAAATGCATGAAGAGACAGTAGGGTTGGTGTGTGTGTGTGACTGGTTTGTCCTCTTCCAGCCACCAGACCCAGACCACCTGCTGGGACCATCCCAAGATGGCGGAGCTCTACCAGTCTCTGGGTAAGATCCCTCCCCCTTCTGCTCTCTGGTTGGCTAGTTAGTTGTTTAGGCGCAGTGTTGTGATGGTGACCTTTCACCCTGTATTCTCAGCGGACCTCAACAACGTGCGTTTCTCCGCCTACCGTACTGCCATGAAGCTGCGGCGTCTGCAGAAGGCCCTCTGTCGTGAGTCCCGCCTCCATTCGTCCATCTATCCTCCCTACACTTACATCCATATGTTCACCATCCATCCATTCATACATCCGTCCATTGGTTTGTTTATACATCCAACCATTTATCCATGTATCCGTCCATCCATCCATCCATGCATCCATCCATCCCTCACTGCTGCCGACCCTCACACTCCTCTGTTCTTCCCTCCACACTTGTCCTCCTTCCTCCTGCCCGCCTCCATCCCTACCTCCTGCCTTTTCTCACTGCCTCGTCACTCTCCTGTCCTCCCCCTCCCCTCGGTAGTGGACCTGCTGGGCATGCCAGCGGCCTGCGAGGCGTTCGAGCAGCACGGCCTCCGGCAGAACGAGGCCCTGATGGACATGGTGGGCGTGGCCAGCTGCCTGACGTCCATCTACGAGCGTCTGGAGACGCAGCACACCAGCCTGGTCAACACGCCGCTCTGCGTCGACATGTGTCTCAACTGGCTGCTCAACGTCTACGACACGTACGCTCACACACACACACACACACACACACTACCCAGGGAAATATATATGCTGAGCAGATAAAGACACACATTCAAGAGTGAGATCCAGTGCTGTCTGGAGTGACAGATTGCTGTATTGGCTGCTGCTGTGTTGTCAGGGGTCGGAGTGGAAAAGATCAGGACCCTGTCCTTCAAGACTGGGATCATCTCCCTGTGTAAGGCTCACCTGGAAGACAAATACCGCTGTAAGTTGGGAACACACCACGCTGACCCACATACACTTACCCATGCACACACTGACCCACACACACACTTACACCCACACACACTTACCCCCATACACACACGCTGACCCACACACACTGACCCACACACACACTTACACACACACACACTTACCCCACCACACACACGCTGACCCACATACACTTACCCACGCACACACACTGACCCACACACACACTTACACCCACACACACTTATCCCCACATACACACGCTGACCCACACACACACTTACCCCACCACACACACGCTGACCCACATACACTTACCCACGCACACACACTGACCCACACACACACTTACACCCACACACACTTACCCCACATACACACACGCTGACCCACACACACTGACCCACACACACACTTACACCCACACACACTTATCCCCACATACACACACGCTGACCCACACACACACACTTACCCCACCACACACACGCTGTCCCACATACACTTACCCACGCACACACACTGACCCACACACACACTTACCCCCCACATACACACACGCTGACCCACACACACTTACCCCCCACACACACGCTGACCCACACCACTTTCCCACACACACGCTGACCCACACACACACAAGAGGCATCAACAAAGACGAGACTCAAACACCTCCAACACTAACTCTCTCTCCAGTCCTGTTCCGCCAGGTGGCCAGCGCCACGGGCTTCTGTGACCAGCGGCGCCTGGGGCTCCTCCTCCACGACTCCATCCAGATCCCTCGGCAGCTGGGGGAGGTGGCCTCCTTCGGGGGCAGCAACATCGAGCCCAGCGTCCGCAGCTGCTTCCAGTTTGTACGTGGACATACTGGACTCACACACACGCGTAGAACACACCCTTACAACACACATACACACGTAGAACACATCCTTACAGAACACATACACACGTAGAACACACCCTTACAACACATACACGCGTAGAACACACCCTTACAACACACATACACACGTAGAACACACACTTACAACACACATACACACGTAGAACACACCCTTACAACACACATACACGCGTAGAACACACCCTTACAACACACATACACACGTAGAACACACCCTTACAACACACACACACATAGAACACACCCTTACAGAACACATACACACGTAGAACACACCCTTACAACACACATACACACGTAGAACACACCCTTACAACACACATACACGTGTAGAACACACCCTTACAACACACATACACACGTAGAACACACCCTTACAACACACATACACGCGTAGAACACACCCTTACAACACACATACACACGTAGAACACACACTTACAACACACACACACATGGAACACACACTTACAGAACACACTCAAAACTGAATATATGTACTATATGTAAACACTTGAAACTAGACCTGAGAATAAGTACACACACACACCCTCTCTCTGGCATGTGAGCTGCTGAAGATGAGCCATGTAATCTGAAAACTAATCCAGGCTAGTGGAGCTAATCTGTAATCTGGTGCCATAGAGAATCTATTAACCACACAGAAGCTCTCACACACAGATCACTCTCAGTGTGAGAGTGATCCCATGGCTGTATGTGTGAGTATGTGATAAGTTCCTCTCCCTGCCCCCCGTCTGATTGGCTGCGTTTACGTCCTCCAGGCCAATAACAAGCCGGAGCTGGAGGCGTCCATGTTCCTGGACTGGATGCGTCTGGAGCCCCAGTCCATGGTGTGGCTGCCGGTGCTGCACCGCGTGGCTGCAGCAGAGACGGCCAAGCACCAGGCCAAGTGTAACATCTGCAAGGAGTGTCCCATCATAGGCTTCAGGTCAGCACGCACGCCACTCCGCCAACACAAGACACACAAACAAACACACACACAACATACTCACACATACATGTTTACTTATTCTATCGGTGTGTGTGTGTGTGTGTGCCCTTCAGGTATCGGAGTCTGAAGCACTTCAACTACGACATCTGTCAGAGTTGCTTCTTCTCTGGACGCGTTGCCAAAGGACACAAGATGCAGTACCCTATGGTGGAGTACTGCACACCGGTGAGTGTGTGTGTGTGTGTGTGTGTGTAGGACACAAGATGCAGTACCCTATGGTGGAGTACTGCACACCGGTGAGTGTGTGTGTGTGTTATGCTGTCGTGTGTGCATCTATGTGTGCAGATCTTGTGTTGTCCCAGCCTGTAAAGACCTGTGTGTGTGTGTGTGTGTCTTGTAGACGACATCAGGGGAGGATGTGAGAGACTTTGCCAAGGTTCTAAAGAACAAGTTCAGGACCAAGCGCTACTTTGCCAAACACCCTCGTATGGGTTACCTCCCTGTCCAGACCATCCTGGAGGGAGATAACATGGAGACGTGAGTTACACACACACACACACACACACACTAACGCATATACCACACATACAGACACACACTAAGACCCATTTATTACACAGAAACACATACTACACACACATACTAGGCGCACACACTCATTGCTCAATTGCCCTTATGGAAAGGTTGTGTGTGTGTGTATATATGTGTGTGTGTGTGCACTTGTTATCACTTGTAGCCCCCCTCCCCCCTCCGCTTCTCATACCACAACTCCCATCATGCTTTGCTGTCAAGGTATCACCATCTCATGTTTCTTGTCTTGCAGTCCTGTCACTCTGATCAACTTCTGGCCTGTAGAACATGCGTGAGTACCCTGCATACACAAACAAACACACTCACTCACACACACACTAAGTTGTTGTCTTTCATGGTATTCGCTGCTTCCACTTTGCAACAAAGTTGGTTAATGTAATGGGGTCAAAAAGTACTCCAGTTAATGTTAAGAACTAACACTGACACTCTCTTACAAAGATGCACACACACATATACACACATACAGTTCTCTATCCCCTCCCTCAGTGTGTGTCGCTGTCATCTTTGTCAGAACTGGTCTCATGTTCACACGTATCAACATGTACCGCTTGAGAGAGGTCGGCATGTTAGGGAGCTGTGTGTGTGTGTGTGTGTGTGCGTGCGCGTGCGTGCGTGTGCGTGCGTGTGTGCGTGCGTAAGTGTGTGTGTGTGTGTGTGCGTGTGTGCGTGTGTGTGAGTGTGTGTGTGTGTGTGTGAGTGTGTGTGCGTGTGGTGGTTACTGGTGTGGCCTGTTGTAATTAGATTGAGGATTAAGGTGATGTAGGTGTAAGACTCTTCTTATCCTTCCTTCTATCTCCTCTATTCTCTCTCTCCCCACCCTCTTGCTCTATTCCCCCCTCTTCCCATCGCTCTCTCTCTCTCCCCATCTTTCTTCCTCAGCCCCGCCTCTTCCCCCCAGCTGTCTCATGACGACACACACACGCGTATCGAGCACTACGCCAGCCGGTAGGAGGAGCCTATCCTCTATCTATATTTCCTGTTTTTCTGTCTGCCCGCTAGGCTTGTCCCCCCCCCTCCCTCCTTCCATCCATCCTTCCTCCCTTCTACCTGCTTCTTCCTCTACCCTCCTCTTTCCTCCCTCCCCCCTCTCCCTGTCATCCTATTGCCTTATTTCCCTTCCTCCTTCCCTTCCTCCTTCCCTTCCTCCTTACCTTCCTCCTTACCTTCCTCCTTCCCTTCCTCCTTCCCTTCCTCCTTACCTTCCTCCTTTCCTTCCTCCTTACCTTCCTCCTTACCTCCTCCTTCCTCATCTCTCCATTATCTGCCAGAGGCATGGAGGGATCACATTGAAATGTAACGCTCTGGAGGCAGGGTGTTAGTGATGGAGGCAGGGTGTTAGTGGTGGAGGCAGGGTGTTAGTGGTGGAGGCAGGGTGTTGGTGGTGGAGGCAGGGTGTTAGTGGTGGAGGCAGGGTGTTAGTGGTGGAGGCAGGGTGTTAGTGATGGAGGCAGGGTGTTGGTGGTGGAGGCAGGGTGTTAGTGATGGAGGCAGGGTGTTGGTGGTGGAGGCAGGGTGTTGGTGGTGGAGGCAGGGTGTTAGTGGTGGAGGCAGGGTGTTGGTGGTGGAGGCAGGGTGTTAGTGATGGAGGCAGGGTGTTGGTGGTGCAGGCAGGGTGTTGGTGGTGGAGGCAGGGTGTTAGTGGTGGAGGCAGGGTGTTACTGTTAGCTGCAGGGTGTTGGTGGTGGAGGCAGGGTGTTAGTGGTGGAGGCAGGGTGTTGGTGGTGGAGGCAGGGTGTTAGTGATGGAGGCAGGGTGTTGGTGGTGGAGGCAGGGTGTTAGTGATGGAGGCAGGGTGTTAGTGATGGAGGCAGGGTGTTGGTGGTGGAGGCAGGGTGTTAGTGGTGGAGGCAGGGTGTTAGTGATGGAGGCAGGGTGTTAGTGATGGAGGCAGGGTGTTAGTGGTGGAGGCAGGGTGTTGGTGGTGGAGGCAGGGTGTTGGGTGTTAGTGATGGAGGCAGGGTGTTGGTGGTGCAGGCAGGGTGTTGGTGGTGGAGGCAGGGTGTTGGTGGTGGAGGCAGGGTGTAGTGATGGAGGCAGGGTGTTAGTGGTGGAGGCAGGGTGTTACTGTTAGTTGCAGGGTGTTGGTGGTGGAGGCAGGGTGTTAGTGGTGGAGGCAGGGTGTAGTGATGGAGGCAGGGTGTTAGTGGTGGAGGCAGGGTGTTAGTGATGGAGGCAGGGTGTTGGTGGTGGAGGCAGGGTGTTAGTGGTGGAGGCAGGGTGTTAGTGGTGGAGGCAGGGTGTTAGTGGTGGAGGCAGGGTGTTACTGTTAGTTGCAGGGTGTTGGTGGTGGAGGCAGGGTGTTAGTGGTGGAGGCAGGGTGTAGTGATGGAGGCAGGGTGTTAGTGGTGGAGGCAGGGTGTTAGTGATGGAGGCAGGGTGTTGGTGGTGGAGGCAGGGTGTTGGTGGTGGAGGCAGGGTGTTGGTGGTGGAGGCAGGGTGTTACTGTTAGTTGCAGGGTGTTGGTGGTGGAGGCAGGGTGTTAGTGGTGGAGGCAGGGTGTTGGTGGTGGAGGCAGGGTGTTGGTGGTGGAGGCAGGGTGTTAGTGGTGGAGGCAGGGTGTTGGTGGTGGAGGCAGGGTGTTACTGTTAGCTGCAGGGTGTTGGTGGTGGAGGCAGGGTGTTAGTGGTGGAGGCAGGGTGTTAGTGGTGGAGGCAGGGTGTTAGTGGTGGAGGCAGGGTGTTAGTGATGGAGGCAGGGTGTTGGTGGTGGAGGCAGGGTGTTACTGTTAGCTGCAGGGTGTTGGTGGTGGAGGCAGGGTGTTAGTGGTGGAGGCAGGGTGTTAGTGATGGAGGCAGGGTGTTAGTGATGGAGGCAGGGTGTTGGTGGTGGAGGCAGGGTGTTAGTGGTGGAGGCAGGGTGTTAGTGATGGAGGCATGGTGTTAGTGATGGAGGCAGGGTGTTAGTGGTGGAGGCAGGGTGTTAGTGATGGAGGCAGGGTGTTGGTGGTGGAGGCAGGGTGTTAGTGGTGGAGGCAGGGTGTTGGTGGTGGAGGTAGGGTGTTGGGTGTTAGTGGTGGAGGCAGGGTGTTGGTGGTGGAGGCAGGGTGTTACTGTTAGCTGCAGGGTGTTGGTGGTGGAGGCAGGGTGTTAGTGGTGGAGGCAGGGTGTTAGTGATGGAGGCAGGGTGTTAGTGATGGAGGCAGGGTGTTGGTGGTGGAGGCAGGGTGTTAGTGGTGGAGGCAGGGTGTTAGTGATGGAGGCATGGTGTTAGTGATGGAGGCAGGGTGTTAGTGGTGGAGGCAGGGTGTTAGTGATGGAGGCAGGGTGTTGGTGGTGGAGGCAGGGTGTTAGTGGTGGAGGCAGGGTGTTGGTGGTGGAGGTAGGGTGTTGGGTGTTAGTGATGGAGGCAGGGTGTTGGTGGTGCAGGCAGGGTGTTGGTGGTGGAGGCAGGGTGTTGGTGGTGGAGGCAGGGTGTTGGTGGTGGAGGCAGGGTGTTACTGTTAGTTGCAGGGTGTTGGTGGTGGAGGCAGGGTGTTAGTGGTGGAGGCAGGGTGTTGGTGGTGAAGGCAGGGTGTTGGTGATGGAGGCAGGGTGTTGGTGGTGGAGGCAGGGTGTTAGTGGTGGAGGCAGGGTGTAGTGGTGGAGGCAGGGTGTTAGCAAGGGCGTAACCATGGTTTAGACATTGGGGGGGGTCCAAATGAATACCCTTACCCATATCTTTTTTGTTGTTAAGTGCATTGCCTACAACTGTATATTTATATATGAAAATTCGCACATTCAGGCCGTGTTCACACCTGACCTCTTTTTTAGAAAAAAACGCTGCCTCCAGCGCCTTTTGAGCGCCTTTTCAGAAAAGCGCTGGCTGACGTCAAGATAATTCTGTATTTGTCAACGTACGTCAGCTGAGCTATTAGCCCGAAAGCTAACGTTATGCTAGCAAGATTCAAAGGCAATAACATTGTTTACGGTTGACAAACAGTCAATATAATTTTACAGTATGTTTGACAAGAAGATTTGCTAGCTAACCAGCCACGTCACTGTCCCAAAATCAATATCAAGATTCTCACGAACAAAGTACTAGACTAGTCTAGGCTACGGCCGCAGCCTGTGTAGAGAGTGGAAGCAAATGGATGTGAGCTGATCGCATCAGTATATTACAGTATATTTTATTACTCATGTCGAATAATTCGGAGTAGTACGAAACGGCGATTATAAGTGCTTCGACCGGTATCTTGTCCATCTTTTTCGTTTATTTTAGGGGCACCGGTAACTACGGTAGAAGGTTACTAGGGAAGGTACACGCGTATCCTACTTTCCTCGTCCTGATTGGTCAGCTGTCAAAAAGGCGCTTAACGTCACCCAGCGCTTTTCTGAAAGTTGAGAAAATTGAACTCGAAAAGGCGTCGGGCTCAGCTCCTTTAAGACGTTTTTCAAAAGGCGGCCGCTTTTTCAAAAGGCGTCCGCCTTTTTCCTTTTCCCATAGAGTTGCATGTAAAAAGGCGCTGGAGGCAGCGTTTTTTTCTAAAAAAGAGGTCAGGTGTGAACACGGCCTCAGAACATAGTTTCGAGGACTACATTGACCATTTGAATTCACATCTAAAGGAATAGTGTAATTTATCCGAGACAGTGACTGTCTGCATTGTAACCACATGTCATTTTATCAGGAAAACAGCGACTCATGCTTTTATGAGGCTACTCTTTTATCTGCTTACACATTTAGCTCGGTATCAAGTTACTTACTGTCTGGATAAAAACTGCGTATGCTTGGCTGCTGGTGCAGTTTTCTCCGCTCTTTAGGTTACCTCAAATCCTCCATTACTCTACCTCCTCTCCACAAGTTAGCGTTAACTAACTTCACTTTCTTTGCGCTCAACTGACTGACGATAAAGTGTTAGGTAACCATGACAACGCAGAACGACGCAAGGTGGATTCAAACTAAGTCACACAAGTGTACAATTAGGAGGGGGGATTCAAACACTTGTTTTTCTTAACAAATGGAAATAAATTGAAAATAAATAAGACATAACAAGAGACCGATCCATTGACAGGGTTCATAAAAGGATAACGTATATTTAACATATTTTCGGCTGTATATTGGGGAGGACAGATAAGTGAGAAGGTATTTTCTCAATATTTGGGGGGACACGACCCCCCCAAAGAATGTGTGGTTCCGCCCTTGGGTGTTAGTGATGGAGGCAGGGTGTTAGTGATGGAGGCAGGGTGTTAGTGATGGAGGCAGGGTGTTAGTGATGGAGGCAGGGTGTTAGTGATGGAGGCAGGGTGTTAGTGATGGAGGCAGGGTGTGGTCTAGGACTGACCACTGTGACTCTCTGTCTCTCTAGTGATGGAGGCAGGGTGTGGACTAGGACTGACCACTGTGACTCTCTGTCTCTCTAGTGATGGAGGCAGGGTGTGGACTAGGACTGACCACTGTGACTCTCTGTCTCTCTAGTGATGGAGGCAGGGTGTGGACTAGGACTGACCACTGTGACTCTCTGTCTCTCTAGTGATGGAGGCAGGGTGTGGACTAGGACTGACCACTGTGACTCTCTGTCTCTCTAGTGATGGAGGCAGGGTGTGGACTAGGACTGACCACTGTGACTCTCTGTCTCTCTAGTGATGGAGGCAGGGTGTTAGTGATGGAGGCAGGGTGTGGACTAGGACTGACCACTGTGACTCTCTGTCTCCCCCTACAGGTTAGCAGAGATGGAGAATCGTAACGGCTCATATCTGAATGACAGCATTTCGCCCAATGAGAGCATGTGAGGCCCGCCCTTTTTTCCCCAAAATCTTCTTTTTGATTGGCTTGCCAATTGAATGGACTAACCCACACACATTTCTGTCCTGGAGTTTTGATCATTTTTCCTATCAGGGATCTATCCCTTTTCCTTAGAAACAATGTGTCTAGGCAACGGGCCTACAGAAATAGCCAGACCATAATATTCATTTCTCTAGGCAGTAGGCATACAACACAGCCACCTAAATCTCCATCATCTCACCCCCCATCCTTCTCTCTCTCTCTCTCTCTCTCTCTCTCTCTCTCTCTCTTTCTCTCTCTCTCTCACACACTGGGCCCTATCTTGCACCCAGCGCAATTGACTATGTCAACGACGCAAGTATCATTCCTAGTTTGCACTCGACGCAAAGCAGACTTTTACCTCCACAGACGCACGTCGGTAATTTAGGGAATGACTTTGCGCCCCCGGGGGGCGGTTCAGCGAGAAAAGGAGGCGTGTTCCGGCGCAAACGCTCCCCGGTGCTATTTTGCAGTTTCAGAAAAACTATTCCGCCACTGACCTGGAAAAACGTAGTCTAAAGTCAATGGCGCATTATTAAGGGCGCAAGCTTGGCCCGTGCGCACTGCTGGCGAGGCCAGGGTCTTCTTTCTGCGTAGCTATGTTACATTGTTTTGATTTATGGCGTGTTACATTTTTTCAATGATTATAAAAAGATTTTCATGAGAAATTTTTATGTATGTGAACTTGATTTGTAACAATTGTGGCAATTTTCTCCCATGCCTGTTTAACCGAAGCTAATTTGGGTGGGTTTCTTCTCCCATCTCCATCAGAATCAGAATTCGGTTTATTCGCCATGTAGCCTACCGTATGTTACACAAACACGGAATTTACTGTGGTAGGAAGGTGCAAACAATAAACATATACAGGTCTTAAATTAAGTTAAAAAAGTACAATAGTTAAACTAATTCTAAGAACTTAACAATTATAAAATATAACAATTTTAAAAATAAAATATAGCCTATATAAAAATAAGAATTTGAATGATCAGCATGAGTGGGAAATTTAGTGCAATGAGAAAACTGCTCTGCCTTTCCCATACAATGTCACTGCTCTATCTGTTACGGCCCTGACGAGAACGTCGGTCTCCTCGGCTGTGAACCGCCTCCTGGCTTGCGCCTGGCAAATCCGCCGTTATAATAGCAATCCACCATGGAACAAGCGCTGCTCTTAAAGGGAATGTGAGATGATGCTCTGATTGGTTTATTGCACGTTACGCCCAATCCAATGTAGCTACTTCGGACCAACCCATTTTAGATTTGCGCCAGGCGCAAAGTCATTTATCCCGCCGGCAAAATAGCAATCGTCCTGCCCACAAAGTTACTTGCGCTTTGCGTTTTGATACTTGCGTTTCAGATTGTTAAAATAGGGCCCACTATCTTTCTTTCTATCGCTGTCTCTATCCTCCTCTTTGTGTAAGCAATGTCAGTCCATTAGCTGGTTAACCAAATGCTGCTCCACTGATTGGTCCTCCTAATTGTCTTTTTCCTGTTGTTGTTTACATTTGTGTGTGTGTGTGTGTGCACGTGTGCAGTGATGACGAGCACCTGCTGATCCAGCACTACTGCCAGAGTCTGAACCAGGGCTCTCCTCTCAGCCAGCCCCGCAGCCCCGCCCAGATCCTCATCTCCATGGAGACGGAGGAGAAGGGCGAGTTGGAGAGAGTCCTGAACGACCTGGAACAGGAGAACAGGCAAGAGAGACTACACACACACACACACACTTCTTCTGGGCATCGCCTGTCATCGCACACGACTAACCCCTCCTCTTCCTGCCTGGACAGGAAGTTGCAGTCGGAGTACGACCGCCTGAAGAAGGCCCACGACCACCAGGGTCTGTCCCCGCTGCCGTCGCCCCCGGAGATGCTGCCCGTGTCGCCCCAGAGCCCCCGCGACGCCGAGCTCATCGCCGAGGCCAAGTTGCTACGGCAACACAAGGGCCGTCTGGAAGCCCGCATGCAGATCCTGGAGGATCACAACAAACAGCTGGAGTCCCAGCTCCACAGACTCCGACAGCTGCTGGAGCAGGTACACACACACACACTCGTTTTCTGGGCGCTTGCTTTTCTGTCTGTTGCGTCGTGTGTTTTGTTGAAGGGAGGGAGGTGGTGGATCTGATTCAATATCGGGAGTTGAAGGGACTAGAGGTCCGAAGACTCATTCAAGGCTAGAAGGAGTTTTGGGACCAGGGTGAACTGGACCCAGCTGTGGGGGTCTGTTAGGTTTGACTGTGTTTTAGGCGCGTCATGGTCATGTGATCGATGGACCCGGGTGAGCGGCGGAGACTTTCAGTGCTGACCAGCTGTGTGTGTGTGTTCCAGACGGACTCCAAGGTGAACGGTACAGCCCTGTCATCTCCCTCCACCTCCTCCCAGCGCTCCGACTCCTCCCTGCCCCTTCTCCGCGTGGCGGCCAGTCAGACCACCGAGACCATGGGTGAGACACACACGCACACACACACACACACACACACACACACACACACACACACACTGTTGGATGAGCAGAGTGTGGGTGCAAGGCTGACTCTTCTCCTTCCTGTTGCAGGTGACGACGAGTTGTCCAGTCCTTCCCAGGATGCATCAGGGCTGGAGGAAGTCATGGAGCAACTCAACAACTCCTTTCCTCACAGCCAGGGTAGGACGCACACACACACAGAGTCAAATTAGGGTCAATAATATTTTGCATCCGTAGAAATGGTTTTTCATCCGTATTTTCTATTTCTATGGATGCAAAGATTTTTCTACGAATGCAAAACTATTTCTACAGAGGCAAAATATTATTTACCCTAATTTGACTCCATACACACACTCTCTCTCTTGAAGTGTAGCTCTCTATTTTTCTGTTCTTCAAGCTGATATTCTTTCTTTCCTCCCCCCCTCTCTCTCTCCTCCCTCCCTCCCTCCCTCCCTGTCCCTTGTGTGCCAGGAGGGAGAAGGGGACACCTGTGAGAGGTCAGTACTCATCCCTCCATCCTTCCTCCTCTCACTCATCCTTCCTCCTTCCTCCGTTTCTCTCTTCCTCTCCTGTACATACATGTTTGTTCCTACATAGTATTAATAGTTATAAAGCTTGTGTAAAAGTGTGTGTGTGTAAACCCTCGCTCCTCTGTTCCAGGTGTGGGCGTGGGCAGTCTGTTCCACATGGCCGATGACCTGGGCCGTGCCATGGAGTCATTGGTCAACGTGATGACAGACGAGCAGAACACCCAATAGCACGCCGCCCTTGCCCCCTCTAGCCCCACCCCCACCGCATGCTTTTCTAGTCAAAACAACTGGATTGGACAAGTTTACAAAGAGAATATTCATCTATTTTTGTGAAGGATCACGATTAGAGACGTGAAGATTTCAGTAGTTTCCTAAGTCTTGAAATTGTTTTATTAACAGACGCAGGTTTTTAAACTTCTATGCAATTGTATAAAAAAAGAAAAGAAACCAGTATGTATGTACGTGTGTGTGTGTGTGTGTGTGTGTGCGTGTTTGTCCTGTGGATGTATTTGCCATTTCTTTGTAATGGACAAGGCATTTCAGATCTTCGTATGGAAAAGAGAGATTGTAACTATAAGGGTGCTTTGTATTACAAAACGTTTATAACCACAGAATATATACTACTGTAAAGGCCATGCAGACACCCTGTACCCTTTTAGCGTTGTGTGCCTGTACGTGTGTGTGTGTGTGTGTGTGTGTGTGTGTGTGTGGGGAGGTATGTTTTATCCACATTACATTATAGCTTTTACTTTCTGGCTAATCCCCTTCCATGTTTTATCCATCCATCAGCCATCCATCCATTTGTTAGCCTATCACTGCACATGTGGCAGAACTGGCCTGTCACTCCTCTCCTGTAGGGGCAGGGGCGGGGCTTAGAGGAGGGTGGGGTTTAGAGGAGGGCGGGGCAGACTGAGGTAGAATCTTTAATGAATGTAATCACTTCCAGGACTGGAGTGTTTCAAATGACACTACACTCCTAATCTGACCTGGATTAACCCTCCAGCACGCTCGGTAACGCCGTCCTGCCACCCCCCTCCCTGACACTACTGACCAGACAGACTACTGACAGCCCCAATGCACATTACTGTTGTCCTGGAAACAGTCCATCTTCATCTGTGTGCTGATGATGATGATGTTTGTTTTAGCTGTGTTGCTGTGGGCGTGTGGAGCCACAAGTGACTGCATGTGTGCACGCACACCATTTATTTAATGTGTGGAAACCCACCTCAAGGTACTCTGCGTGATTCTGTAGTATCGTCATGACAACAGTCTCGTGTGCTATGCTGGGAAAGCATGATCAAAGACATTATTTTTTAGTTGTATCTGGTCGTTACCCTATTATAATTATTAATATTAATTTCTAACGCTTGAGTTACCTTATCGTCCATTGCTTTCTCAATAACTCATTTATTTTTTGTTTTTCCACAACATATCAGACTCCACCAGATATATGCCTTACTATTGTATCATAACAGGCTTTACTGTGTATATCAATAAAGCACGCAGTTGAGTTGACTTGTACTGGAGTCTAGGAGTCTTCTGTACTTCCTGGATTTCACTGGAGATCACCTGACAGGTACAGGAAGAGACCAGCTTCAGAAACACAGAGACCTGGTTTGAGTGTGTAAGTGTGTGTAAACTGACCGTGCGGCGGTGGTGGGCGGAGCCGTTCGGAGAGGCAGGACCACTCCTCGTCTGATGGGGGGAGTGGAGGAGAGCAGATGGACCCTGGACCCCCCTGTGTGGAGTATAATGGTACGGTCCAAAACCTGCCTGTCATACAGGCTAGCAGGCAGGATGGGTGAAGAGGGGGGTTAAGGAAGAGAACCATCATTGCTAACAGCAGAGGGGGGAGAGAGAGAGAGGTGGGACTATGAGAGAAGAACACCATATTAGATGGGGGAGAGGGAGATGCAGACTGTGTCAGGATATTGGCAGAGACGGCCAGATACAGGGTCTCTGTCTCGGTGTGAATGAGGATGCTCTGGGAGAGCTGGACCTCTTCTTCCCGTCTCTCCTCCTCCTCCTGCCCTGTTGCCATGGCAAACAGCTGCACCAGGAGATCCACCTTCATACCTGCTGCCACCTACACACACACACACACACAGGGTTAGGGAAGGCTGTCTGTGACCTGGGCTGGGAGTGTGTTTGACAGGGTAGAGGAGAACTCACAGGTCCAGGGCTATAAGTCACTCTAAGGCCAGTGGAGGGAGGAGGCTGTTTTACAGTAAACCTGAAAGTAAACACACACACACAATCATCAATGACTCCGTAGAAACCACAACATCGTGTGGTAACCATGTGTCAGTCTCACCTGCAGGTGTCCACGCCCACGTTCCTCATCACCAAGGTAACAGCGTAGGTGGACCCCTCCCTCAGAGAGCCGAAAGACACCTCTGAGGGGAGGAGCTCGAACCCTCGCTGGGCGGCCTGCTGGCCAATCACAGACACAGTCCTCACTTTCCTCCTCACTGGCTCCTCCACAGACAGGAACTGGAGAAAAACAGGTTGCGTGTCTGCTGCTTATGTGTGGGTGAGTTAGTGTGTACATGTGTGAGTGTGTGTGAGTGTGTTCAGTACCTGGTGGTTGGGCCGGCTGTGTGTGTGTGTGCAGTACCTGGTGGTTGGGCCGGCTGTGTGTGTGTGTGTGTGTGTGCAGTACCTGGTGGTTGGGCCGGCTGTGTGTGTGTGTGTGTGTGTGCAGTACCTGATGGTTGGGCCGGCTGTGTGTGTGTGTGTGTGTGTGCAGTACCTGGTGGTTGGGCCGGCTGTGTGTGTGTGTGTGTGTGTGTGTGTGCAGTACCTGGTGGTTGGGCCGGCTGTGTGTGTGTGTGTGTGTGTGTGTGTGTGTGTGTGTGTGTGCAGTACCTGGTGGTTGGGCCGGCTGTGTGTGTGTGTGTGTGTGTGTGTGCAGTACCTGGTGGTTGGGCCGGCTGTGGGTGTGTGTGTGTGTGCAGTACCTGGTGGTTGGGCCGGCTGTGTGTGTGTGTGTGTGTGTGCAGTACCTGGTGGTTGGGCCGGCTGTGTGTGTGTGTGTGTGTGTGCAGTACCTGGTGGTTGGGCCGGCTGTGTGTGTGTGTGTGTGTGTGCAGTACCTGGTGGTTGGGCCGGCTGTGTGTGTGTGTGTGTGTGTGTGTCAGGGTGTCCGCGGAGTCTTAAAAAGTCTTAAATTCATTTTTCTTAAATTCGTCAAAAATGTCATATGCTGGTCTTAAATAAATAACTCGGAGGTCTTAAATTTGTCGGGGCAGGACTATTTTTATTTTATTTTTTCTCGCGGGACTTTTCGACAAGGAGATGTAGAGAGGCTACTTTCTTGCTAGCTGCATATATAAACGGATGTCTGCGCGCTTGCTAGCTAGTCTGCAACAATGGGTAAGTGCAAATTCAACGTCAATTGGCTGGACGACGTCCGTTTCCGAGGTTGGCTGGCGTCCGTTGCCAACCCAGAACAGGCCAGATGCATTTCGTGCAAAAATACATTCAAGATCGGCTCCATGGGGACTAAGGCTCTCGTCAGCCATATGCAGAGCCAAAAACACAAAACCTCTACCAGGAGCCACACACAGACCCCAGCCATTTCTACATTTTGCATCTCTGCCCCGGGGCCACCGCCGCAGACAACGGTCCGCGCTGCTAGCACTGACCTGAGGGTAGCATTTGGTGCGACACCAACACTGAAAGCGGAGGTGTTGTGGATTCTAAACACAGTGGTCAAGCACCAGTCCTACAACTCGAATGAGGGGATAGGAGATCTCTTCGATTTGATGTTCCCTGACTCTCAAATCGCGAGCACCTTTACTGCTGGAAAGGACAAAACGGCGTAAACTATATAACTCGCTTCGGACTAGCGCCTTTCATCCGAAACGAGCTAATCTGCAGCGTCAACAAGGCTGATTTTGTTTTGATGTTTGATGAGACGTTGAACCACGCCACTAAAAGCAAGCAACTTGACGTGCACGTCCGATATTGGGTCGGAGATCAAGTGCATTCCCGGTACTTGGGCTCGCAATTCATGGGACACGCAACAGCCCGAGATTTACTGCACCACTTCAAAGTAAGAGTTTTAATACAGCGGGATCCCCCCCCACCATCGCGGGTTTAAGGTCTTAAATTTCATTCAAGGTGGTATTAAAAAGGTCTTAAAAAGTCTTACATTTGACTTCCTGAAACCTGCAGATACCCTGGTGTGTGTGTGTGCAGTACCTGGTGGTTGGGCCGGCTGTGTGTGTGTGTGTGTGTGTGTGTGTGTGTGCAGTACCTGGTGGTTGGGCCGGCTGTGTGTGTGTGTGTGTGTGTGTGTGTGTGCAGTACCTGGTGGTTGGGCCGGCTGTGTGTGTGTGTGTGTGCAGTACCTGGTGGTTGGGCCGGCTGTGTGTGTGTGTGTGTGTGCAGTACCTGGTGGTTGGGCCGGCTGTGTGTGTGTGTGTGTGTGTGCAGTACCTGGTGGTTGGGCCGGCTGTGTGTGTGTGTGTGCAGTACCTGGTGGTTGGGCCGGCTGTGTGTGTGTGTGTGTGTGCAGTACCTGGTGGTTGGGCCGGCTGTGTGTGTGTGTGTGTGTGTGTGTGTGCAGTACCTGGTGGTTGGGCCGGCTGTGTGTGTGTGTGTGTGTGTGTGTGTGCAGTACCTGGTGGTTGGGCCGGCTGTGTGTGTGTGTGTGTGTGCAGTACCTGGTGGTTGGGCCGGCTGTGGGGTTTGGAGCTGAGGATGGAGGCGGGGAGTCTGACCGGTCTCGTCCTGGGCTGACCTGCTACGTCCACCTGGAGGCCAGACCTCCTACGTCTCTCTGACCTCCGCTCTGACCAGCCAGCACCACCTCCGTCCCCTACACACACACACACACGTCAGGGTATAGCTCAGGGTATTACTGGTTAGAGCACAAATCAAGAGGTTGCAGGTTCAAATTCTAACCCTGTACTGTTGGTTGCATAGGATAAACAGCGTCTGCTATCTGAATACATAACATATATACACAGTGCTATACGTGGAGGTGTGTTCACTGCTGTACAGTTAGGGCTATACGTGGAGGTGTGTTCACTGCTGTACAGTAAGGGTGCGTTCTGGTGGGCGGGGCCGACCTGCCGTCTGTGGCGTGGGATTGGTGGGTCTCCCGACCGATGTCGAGTCACTTCCCGCTGCATGAGAAGGCGTCGGATTCAAAGGCCGCTGGGCTGCAGACAACACACAAACCATTAACACACACACACACAGAGCTGGGAGCAAGTCGAAAGGGTTAGAACATGTTTGGAGTTCTAGAGGTCTTCATGTTGAAGTGAAGTATGGAGGAGGTGTTACCATTCTCCTGGGGGGCATCCCTGAGGAGGCTGTCTGATTGGCCGGTCTGGGGGAAGGGGGGCAGGTCCCTGGACAGGGCTGTCATGTCTGGCTCCTGGAGGAGAGAGGAGGGGGTGGGAGTGGTGGAGTCAGGGCTGGGTAACAGCTAACAGGGTCAGATGTGTGTGTGGTAGGTGTGTGTGGGTAGGTGTGTGTGTGGTAGGTGTGTGTGTGTGGTAGGTGTGTGTGATGTGGTAGGTGTGTGTGTGGGTGGTGTAGGTGTGTGTGTGGGTAGGTGTGTGTGTGGGTAGGGGTGTGTGTGTGGGTAGGTGTGTGTGGTGTGTGTGTGTGGAGGTGTGTGTGTGGGTAGGTGTGTGTGGTAGGTGTGTGTGGGGTAGGTGTGTGTGTGGTAGGTGTGTGTGTGGTAGGTGGTGTGTGGTAGGTGTGTGTGGTAGGTGTGTGTGTGTGTGGTAGGTGTGTGTGTGTGTGTAGGTGTGTGTGTGAGGTAGGTGTGTGTGGTAGGTGTGTGTGTGTGGTAGGTGTGTGTGTGAGGTAGGTGTGTGTGTAGGTGTGTGTGTGTGAGGTAGGTGTGTGTGGTAGGTGTGTGTGTGTGGTAGGTGTGTGTGGTAGGTGTGTGTGTGTGGTAGGTGTGTGTGTGTAGGTGTGTGTGTAGGTGTGTGTGTGTGTGGTAGGTGTGTGTGTGTAGGTGTGTGTGTGAGGTAGGTGTGTGTCTTCAGGCTGGTCTGACCTCCATGGAGGAGTCAGGGTGGAAGTAGGGAGGGATGATCCTGTTCCTCAGAGCTCCTCTCTGCAGCTTGTCCTCGGCCAGCTCCTGTCTGGGACACACATCACTGGCATCACACATGCGGACAGACATGCAGCCACTAGGACAGACAGGTAGATATGTAGGTGTACCTGTACTGCTGTATCCTGCTGGGCCACAGAGAACTGTCTTTACACTCACTGTATAGAGACAGAGGAGAGGGGAGGAAGGGAGAGGTCAGATGGGGACAAGGATGTTGAACTGAATACTGCACCCTATAGTTGATGGAAAGAGAGGTATGTGTGTGTGTGTGTGATGCTGTGGTCAGACCTGTCAGTTTCTGTTTGTGAGGTCTTGGAGTCAACAGCAGCTGCATCCCTCTGCTGGTCAGAAGACATGGCCTGACAGTACAGGGCAGCTATGTCCACTACACACACACACACACACACACACACACACACACACACACAAACAAGTGCACACAAAAATAATCATGGATTTATCAACAGGGTCCAAAAGGCTTCTTGTTTTTGAGGAGAGCTGAGAGGGGAAGCTGGAGTCCTACCTGCCCTCTTGTTCATGCTGGGCTCCTCAGAATCTGGAAGAGACTGGAGACAGACAACAACTACCTCAGTGGACCTATTCAGACCCCTGTGTGTGTCAGGGATGGAAATTATTTTTTTTGTCCACCGGCCACTGTGGCTGGTGGATTTCAAAGTCTACCAGCCACTCAATGTTTTTACCAGCCACTTTCTTGTTTTTAACTGCAAAAAAATTTACTGTGAAAATTAATACTACAAGATCTTTTGACGATTCGTGGTCTTTTTGTCACGTCCGTGCAGGGTCGCCAGTCCTCTAGAGGGCGACACTCACTCTAGAGCACCTAAACACTACCTTTCTTCTACACTGGGCACACCTGAGGTGATTACTACTTCCTATTTAAGCACTGGGTGTCCTTCCCTCTTCACTCGGTCATGGAGTTTCGTGAGTACGGTACCTTTCTTTACACTTTCCCTGGGGATTATTTGTTCCGTGGATTATCTTTGTGGACTACCCTTCCGTTGGACTCAAGCCCCCACCCCTCGCCCCTTGGGTTGAAGCAACGGCCCCGGTGGATGTAGGTGGTATTGCATCTTCGACTTGACTTCCGTGTCTTCCGGTCGTTTTTAATCTATTAACTCCAGTCAACATTTACAAAACTATCTCCCCCAATAATTTTTGTTCGATACTCGAACCTGGCTCATACTACTATCTTTTTCATAGAATAATTTTTCCAGATTTTTGCTATGTTTGAAACCAATCCGAAATAGGTAAACTAGCACCCCATTTATTTGCTTACGTCAAGAAAAGTTGCCTCGAAACGTGTTCGCGGATACTAACAGGGGACGAGCACACAAGGGAACATCAGAAAGTGCTGATTTACCTGAGCTGAATGAGAACAAGGAGAAAGGACTTGGTAATCTAAAATTGCCTGCCTTAATTGTAGCACGTTTTACAAATGCTTGCACATATGACGGTTGTTTGTAGAGTTTATTTCCGTTATTTTAAAGCATATTTAACCATTTTGTAGGCTAATGAACGCGATTATTCTCATTGCATGACAAAGTAGGCTAATTATAGCCTAATATAATTTGTTATAATATCGTGGCATGTTACGGCGTCATTGTAGATAACATGTTATTCTGGAGCAAAGACGAAGATGAATAAATCATGTCTGATAACGACAATATTGTTATGGTCGTTATATTGTTAGAACTTTATGTCAGTTAACACTACAACGATGGCATTAACAATAAGCTAGTAATAGTAAGCAACACTCGTCATCATTATAATAGTAACATAGGTAGGCTATAGCCTGTAGGCTTAATTTAGCTTGCTTTGCCGAGCTAGAACAACGACGGAGCCAAATATTCAAGCTTGCAGTTTCTTTAATCCAACACAATACTTAGCAGTCAAACTAAAAACACGGAGCAAAAAGAACAACGTATAGGCATTGCACGTATAATATTACAGTATTGGTTTTCGTAAGTTCACATGTATCTGCTTCTTGATCGGACTTGTACCACATTCTGACAGTTTTCTGCAATGCCTTAGCTCCAGCTCACAAGCTCGCGACTGGTTGTCGCAAAGTATAACGTGTACAGCTATTTGCAAGCGTGCACGAGTCTCGGAGCCAGCTTGGAGCTAGGAAAAAAGTGAGCCCGTTAAAAGCTATGGGCTCACTTTTTTCCTAGTTTAGACCGGAAGACACGGAAGTAGAAAGATGGCGCTGTCCGTTTCGCGCTCTAGCTTGCTTCACTGCGCCACTGAGCACTTTTCATAGAAATGAATGGGGACGCCATCTTGGAAGACGATGTTGGCTCTCTCTACTTAATATTACCTCTATGGTTGGACTACCTGTTCTATTTGGCAAATAAACTACTATTGCATCAACCCTGCAGTCTGCGTGTGTGCCTGAAAATCCCGGCCTGATAGCATGACCGAGTCAAGCCAAGGCACAGCAGAGCTGCAGGAAATCAGGGACGCTCTCACTCAGCTGGGCGCTATCCTCAACGCCCATGCACCGCTACTGAGCCGTTTGGAGCTGGCAATGCAGCAACTGAACACTACTGTTCAGGGGCTGTGTGCACGACCTCCCCCTGATCCACCAACCTCGGATCCTAGCAGTGGGGCTGGTCTCAACGCCCACGCTGCCCCTGCTCTGCCTCCCGTTTCTCCCGCCATTACCATACCTCTATCTGCCCCCCAACTGTTCTCTGGGGAACCTACAGCCTGCCGGGGCTTTATGCTTCAGTGTGCACAGATCTTTCTCCACCAAGCACGCCTCTTCCCCACCGAACCAGCGAGGGTGGGCTACATCATCTCCCGACTCTCGGGATCAGCCCTGGAGTGGGCAACCGCTGTCATGGATTGCCAGCTGCCCGAGGCAAGTGACAGTCAGCTGTTCCTGCGTTGCCTGGGGTTGATGTTCGACACAGGGCGCACCGAGGACCAGGCAGCACAACGAGTCCTTACCATCAACCAGGGGACCCAGTCAGTAGCCCAGTACGCCGTCGAGTTCCGCACCGTGGCAATCCGGAGTGGCTGGGGGGACCAAGCCCTGCGTTCAGCCTTTTACCGTGGCCTACAGGAGGCTGTGAAGGATGACATGGTCAACCGTGACCGGGGACAGTCGCTTGACGAGCTGATCAACTTAGCAATCCGCCTCGATGCTCGCATTCAGGAACGTCGCCGGGACCGCCGTGAGACCCGGGCCCCTATGACGACCTTCCTGCCAAGGCCGGTCACACCCATCACCACTCCAGCACCGACCCGGTTACCTGAAGAACCCATGGAGCTGGGCCGTCTCCGGCTGAGTCGCGAAGAACGCACCCGCCGTCTCCAAAGAGGTCTGTGCATGTACTGTGGGTCCTCCGGGCACCAGGTACACCTCTGTCCAGACCTTCAGGGGAAAGACAGCACTCGTCAAGGGATCCAGGGCCTCTGATGAGTGGTAGCGCTAAGACCCCTGGACCCGCCAACCGTCTCTCCATCCCTATACGCCTCCGTCACATCGGCAAGAACCATCCCATTGCATCCCTCACTGCCTTGGTGGACTCCGGCGCGGACATCACCCTGGCTAAACAGCTGGGGATTCCAACTACCCCGGTGGCCATTCCCCAGGCGGTCCAGGCACTGGACGGTCGCCCTTTGGGCTCTGGACATCTGGAACGAGTGACTGTTCCTCTAATTATGTCCTCCCATAATGACCACCAAGAGACCATCCGCTTTTGGCTCACCACCACCCCGCAGGACCCTGTGGTGCTGGGTTACCCCTGGCTAGCAGTCCACGAACCTCAGTTCGCGTGGGCTGTTGGCTCGCTATTCCACTGGGGTCCCGCTTGCGCCACGGCGGGTCACCTCCTAGCTCCCACACTGACTACACCGTGTTTCCCGCATCACCACAGCGGAAGAACACTCCAGAACCTCGTTCCCCATCACTGTGTCTCCTGTTCTGTCAGCTGACGCCTCTCCAAGCGTGAACATCTTGGCTCCGCCAGAACGAACAGACCTGTCCATGGTCCCGGCTTGTTACCACGATCTAGAGGAGGTCTTCAGCAAGAAGAAGGCCACCACTCTCCCTCCTCATCGGCCGCATGACTGCGCCATCGACCTCTTGCCTGGAACCTCTCCCCCTAGGGGGCGTCTCTACTCCCTTTCTGTCTCGGAGAGCCAGGCAATGAAGGACTACATCATAGCCCTTCTACGTCACCGGCTGGAGGAGGAGGAGATTCGACGGGCACAAGGACTGACACCGGCTCCCATGGAGACTCCTAAGGGCCTTCTCTTTGTGCCTCCACCCTGTCGCACTAAGGCCTTAGAGTGGGCACACGCCTCCCAATTGGCCGGCCATCCTGGGGTTCGACGCACCCTGAAATTACACGGCGTGCATGGTGGCCAAACCAGACAACCGCAGGCCTGCAGGACTCCTACAACCCCTTCCGGTTCCACATCGCCCATGGACCCACATCTCCCTCGATTTCATAACGGGGCTCCCCCCGTCACAAGGGAACACCTCCATCCTCGTGGTGGTGGATCGTTTCTCCAAGGCCGCCCGCTTTATTGCCCTGACCAAACTCCCCACGGCCAAACAGACGGCTGAGATTCTGGTGAGAGAGGTGGTGCGCTACCACGGACCCCCAGAAGATCTCGTCAGTGACCGGGGTCCCCAGTTCGTGGCACGATTCTGGAAGGCTTTTTGTGGTAACTTGGGAGCTTCAGTCAGCCTGACCTCGGGCTACCACCCCCAGTCCAACGGCAGACGGAGCGGGTCAACCAGGCACTCGAAATCTACCTCCGGTGCTATACAGCCAAAGATCCCACCAGGAGTCAGAACCTTCTGTGGGCCGAGGTTGCCCACAACCAACAGTGGAGCGCTGCCACAGCTGCCTCCCCCTTCGAGATCATGTGGGGATATCCCCCTCACTTGTTCCCCTCCTCCCCAGAGGATGGGGGATGTGCCCGCGGCTCGCAGCTCGGTGGCTCGCCTCCGCAACCGCTGGCAGCAGGCTCGTCGGGCCTTGCTCCAGTCTCAAAGACAGATGAGGAGACAGGCAGACCGGCGACGTCACCCGGGTTCGACCCTGAAGGTTGGCCAGCGAGTCTGGCTGTCCACAAAGAGCCTGGCCCTGAAAGGGGAGACCCGAAAATTGGCCCCACGGTACGTCGGACCGTTCCGGATCCTCCGGAGGATATCCAAGACGGCCTTCCATTTGGAGCTGCCACGTGCTATGCGGGTTCACCCCGTCTTCCATCGCTCCACACTTCGCCCTGCCTCCTCCTCCCCTCTATGTCCGGAGCTTCCGGCCCCGCCACCCGCCAGGTTCCTTGCCGGTGGTCTCACCAACACCGTTCACCGGCTTCTGGATGTACGCAAGGTCGGGCGATCCACGCAGTACTTGGTGGACTGGGAGGGGTATGGGCCGGAGGAGCGCAGCTCCTGATACTTTTATGGGTTCCAGTTTTACGTTTTTAGTCCCAACCAGGGTTTTTCCTGGGTCAAAATGGGTCTTCGGTGCTCAAAAAAAGATATATATATATATTTTATTTTTATTTGTTTCTAATCCATGTATTTATTCACAGGTTTTTTGCAATTTCCTTTGTTTTCTTCGTGCCTATACATTATCATTCCAGGTCAAGAATACCAATGGAGGCTGCGTTGGAAATCGTTAATCAAACTTTTGTCAGCATTTTGAGTGGAAATTTAATTCGCTATTTGTACAGGTGTAGTAGTCATGCACGTCGGGCTGACCCTCGCGTTTTTCATCGCAGACTTTTTTTTGACCTTAGACGCTCAGGATTTGTCAGGATCTGGGGAAAACGGCTAAGGCGTGCGCCCAAATTTTCTCTATGCAATTTATCTTTACCCGCCACAGTGGCCGGTAGGTGAAGCGAGTTTACCCGCATTTGGCTGGTGGCGGGTGCTAATTTCCATCCCTGGTGTGTGTGTGTGTGTGCTGACCAGGAGCAGCTTGAGCAGGTGGCTGGAGCGCATCTTCTCCTCCTCAGAGCGAGGCTCCTTCAGCAGCATCTCCTCAGACAGCAGCTCCTTCTGGATCACCTGCTGCATGTAGTCCTGCAACACGGTCCCAGTTTACACTACACAACCACACGGTCCCAGCTCACACTACCTCAACCACACGGTCCCAGCTCACACTACCTCAACCACACGGTCCCAGCTCACACTACCTCAACCACACGGTCCCAGTTCACACTACACAACCACACGGTCCCAGTTCACACTACACAACCACACGGTCCCAGCTTACACTACCACAACCACACGGTCCCAGTTTACACTACCACAACCACACGGTCCCAGTTCACACTACCTCAACCACACGGTCCCAGTTCACACTACCACAACCACACGGTCCCAGTTCACACTACCACAACCACACGGTCCCAGCTCACACTACCACAACCACACGGTCCCAGCTCACACTACCTCAACCACACGGTCCCAGTTCACACTACCTCAACCACACGGTCCCAGTTCACACTACCTCAACCACACGGTCCCAGTTCACACTACCTCAACGACACGGTCCCAGCTCACACTACCACAACCACACGGTCCCAGTTCACACTACCACAACCACACGGTCCCAGTTCACACTACCACAACCACACGGTCCCAGCTCACACTACCACAACCACACGGTCCCAGCTCACACTACCACAACCACACGGTCCCAGTTCACACTACCACAACCACACGGTCCCAGCTCACACTACCACAACCACATGGCCCCAGTTCACAGTACCTCAATCACACGGTCCCAGTTCACACTACCTCAACCACACGGTCCCAGTTCACACTACCTCAACCACACGGTCCCAGTTCACACTACCACAACCACACGGTCCCAGCTCACACTACCACAACCACACGATCAAACAGCACTACCACAACCACACGGTCCCAGTTCACACTACCTCAACCACATGGCCCCAGCTCACACTACCACAACCACACGATCAAACAGCACTACCACAACCACACGGTCAGCCCCCCCCCCGCCCCTACCCGTAGGCGTGTTTCCAGAGTGCAGCGGAGGCGGAGGCTGACAGGCCGGTAGCGGAGCAGCTGTCGGACCTCCAGGGCGTCGGGGCAGCTGAGCAGTGGGGGGTGGGCCCGGGAACACAGGGTTCCTCCCAGACTCAGCCCCCGACCCAGAGACGTCCCAAACACAGGACCTGGAGTCTTCCCCTGGAGAGAGAGACAGGGGTGTTGTGTGAGAGCTGGTCCTGATGTCACAATCTGATATCATCATTTACATCTAAATATGCCTATATACAGTACCAGTCAAAAGTTTGGACACATTTTCCCATTAGTTTGGGAACTTTTGACTGGTACTGTATGTGTGTGTGTGAGTGTGTGTGTGTGTGAGAGAGAGGGGCAGGAGGTGTGTAGTACCTCTGTGCTGGGGAAGTTGTCCCAGCTCCGTGACTTGAGGTTGGGAGGCAGAATGTCCTGGTTCTGTTTGTGCATCAGCCAGCTGGACCACACACTCTGGTGGCAGGGTTTCAGCATGGTTATAGCCACCACTCCTACACGCGCACACACATGCACACCCACACTTTATAAGTCCTGCACACAAAGTAAGGTGTGTGTGTGTGCGCATGTGAGTGAGTGTGTACCCTCCAGGTCTGGTAGAGGCTCCTCCAGCAGGGCGATGGAGGGGTCAGAGTAGGCCTGGTCCAGGACATCCTCCACAGCCTGGAAATGCAACAGCTCAGTCCCACAGCCATCCTCATGGACCAGGAACAACCTGACACACACACACACACACACACACAGTGAGCACCATTCCACAGTGAGCAAACACAAATCCTTGGCTGTGAATGAGTCCAAGAGCTCAGAGTCCTGCACTGTGGAGGAGCTGAGCTGAGGAACATCACCTAGGAAGGTGTTGTTTACGTCCGATCACATGATCAGTCAACTCTCTCTCTTCCTCTTGGCTCTCCTCCTCCTTCTCTTCCTCTACTGAGGTATCCACTGGGCTGGAGATCACCACTGGGCACTGACCGTCGACCATCACCTGCACACACACACACACACAACCAGACCACACCAGACCAGCATGATGAAGACTCCACGTGTCACACACAAGTTCCTGCTCGTCTATCCTGCTCCCTGGCTGTCGTACCTGGAACAGGTTCCCATCTGGGTCCACCACCTCACACAGGATGTCAGCGGTGTGGCTCATCAGGTAGCTTCCTGGTTGGTCGCGGGGGCTCCGCCTCTGGGAGGCCGGGTCACGAGCGGGGTCAGAGGTCAGAGTGGGGCCGGGGGCCGAGTCAGACGTGTACACACAGGATCCGTCCTCCTTGATGACCAGCAGACCCTCGTTGGAGGGAAACACCTGGAACACAGAGGTCTAGAACATCTGGAACGGCCGTGATACAGGACCACACCGTGAACATCTGGAACAACTGTAATACAGAGCCACACCTAGAACATTCTAGAACACACACACACACGCTCCTACCTGGTAAGCTCCGGTGTGCGTGGCGGTGATGACGCTCCCGTCTGCCAGGAAGATGTTGCAGGAGCGTTCCGCGGGGAACACAACCACAGACGCAAAGCCCTCCTTCTCCACCATCAACACCTCGTCTCGCTCGCTCTCTGCCCGCTCACACGCGCTCTGGGGCCGCGGTGTGTGTGGGGGCGCCCTCTGCTGGTAGAGGGTGGTGATCCTGGTTCCGTCGGCGTGTTCCACGGTCACAGAGCCGTCTGGCTCCACCACGGTCAGAACCTGGTCCTCCCTGGTCACCACCATCTGGTACACACATCGAAACACACACACATATCAAGACAAACACACAAGCATGGAAGACCAAATGTGAAGATCGCCTTGTCAGCTATCCCAGCGCACAGGTGTATCCAGGCCCAGGATGGGGTTCTCAGGGTGGGGTCTCCCAGGGTGGGGTCTCCCAAGGTGGGGTCTCCCAGGGTGGGGTCTCCCAGGGTGGGGTCTCCCAGGATGGGGTCTCCCAGGATGGGGTCTCCCAAGGGTGGGGTCTCCCAGGGTGGGGTCTCCCAGGGTGGGGGTCTTACCGTCTGGGTGATGGGGTCGATGGCGCGGTAGGCCAGCGTGGGGGGGGTGGAGATTACAGTGTGACCCCGCGTGGCCACTCTGAGGCCGGAGGGCGTGGTCGTTACCCAGCAGCCACTGTGGCTGTGGGCGGAGCTACGCATGTCCAGTGTGGGCTCCAGCTCCCCCTGTTCTGATCCCACGGTCTGTTTAGAGCTCAGCTTCCCTACACATACAAACACATTCATACACACACACACATTCATACACACACACACAAAGACAACCACACACACACACACCAACACAGATACACACACATATGAGATAGGGCTGCATCATATGGAGAGAGATTATATGTCTCAAAAGTATTTGTAAATACAAGTACCATGATCCACAAATGTTTCACGATTTACAAATGTATTTTGCGATCCACAAAAACAAAAATCTTACTTGTGATTTGTAAGTTGACATTTACATAGGCTAAATGTGCTATGATTTGTACACATAGATGTGCATTCGTAAATATATTGTTTGTAATTTCTTAAAATACTTATCATTTCGTGTGTGCATTTCTCATGGTCTGTCATTTGTCATCTACAATTCGCGTGTGAAGTGTTGAATCTGCATTTGTGGATCGCCCAATACACGCTTGCAAACCTTCTTCCTGTGACGTACTTTTGAGACAAACGTTTCGGTCTTTTGAGATCCACGCACAAATAGCTTTCTGATCCACAAATGCAAGCCCCCCCCCCTTTTCGACAGTGCCTTTTCGAGAGTGTCCTCTGCCTTGATCGTTGTACGCAAGGGCTTTAAATAAATGTAAATAAATACATGTATTTTCCCCTCCCAGTAACCCCTTAACCAATGGTATGTGCTTTAAGCTTAAGTTGCCATGAATATCTGGCATTTGCTATTTACCTCGCTCCACAGGCTGCGACCGTACTGTAGCCTAGTACTGGACAAGTATATATGGCCGATAGGACTTAGTTCGTGAAAATCTTGATATAGATTTTGGGACAGTGACATGGCTGGTTAGCTAGCAAATCTTCTTGTCAAACATACTGTAAAATTATATTTACTGTTTGTCAACCGTACACAATGTTATTGCCTTTGAACCTTGCTAGCATAACGTTAGCTTTCGGGATAATAGCTCAGTCAAAGGAAAGCCGATGGGCAGAGGACAACACTGCCACCTACCGGGTGGCACTGTCGAAAAGGGGGGCGGGGAGGGGGGCTTGCATTTGTGGATCAGAAAGCTATTTGTGCGTGGATCCAGAGCCTGTTTAAGGAGAGCCTTGCCACTCCTCATTAAGCCCTATTGTACCTAATTGTGTTGCAGTTCCACCAGAGTTCCACTGGGAGTGATCGCGGTCGAGTGCAGAATGAATGGGAGTCTATGGAGCTAAACGGCTAAATTTGTCTCTTTCACCTGATTGTCGTTGAGAAATCTCCGATTTTATTGTAGTTTTTGCATGTTCAACATGGATTATAGGTCGAAAATTGGATGAACGAGTACTTATGTCCTTTCGATTTCTTACAGGGTGAGTCGTTGTTGCCCATAACACGCTAGCATTCTGCTAATGAATGCTGATTGGTTAGTGATGGACTGACTACGACCAGAGATGCCGCTTGATGGCATCCGAAGTGGAATCATAATGTCAGAGCATTAGCAACATTAGAAACAACATTAGCAAGCCAAAACTCTTTCTAGCATGTGTATTGACAGGGGGAGCCTAACCTGTCAGCTGTGTTGTCGATGCCTCGAGAGAGAAAATAAAGTGACCGGAGCTTGCCGTAATACGGTATCTCTGGTCGTACAATGTGTATGACGTCTCTGACATTGTAAAAGTCTTTTTAGAACAAAATAACTACTTTAAAAAAATCTAACACTAAGCAGTTAGTATTTTTTTGCCTCCCCTTTCGAATTCCAAATGAAAATTACTAGACAAAAACCTATATCCTGAGAAAAGTGGATTTTTAGGGGTATAGCTCCATAGACCTCCATTCATTCTGCACTCGACCGTTAGCGCCATCATATGGAACTAGTGTGGAACTGCAACCAGTTCAGAACCCGGAAGTTTCCCGAGAGTGGGAGTTCTCTTAGATTATACATTCTCTGGTGGATCTCAAAAGACCGAAACGTTTGTCTCAAAAGTACGTCACAGGAAGAAGGTTTGCAAGCGTTTATTGGGCGATCCACAAATGCAGATTCAACACTTCACACGCGAATTGTAGATTTACAAATGACAGACCATGAGAAATGCACACACGAAATGATAAATATTTTAAGAAATTACAAACAATATATTTACGAATGGACATCTATGTCTACAAATCATAGCACATTTATGTAAATGTCAACTTACAAATCACAAATAAGATTTTAGTTTTTGTGGATCGCAAAACACATTTGTAAATCGTGAAACATTTGTGGATCATGGTACTTGCATTTACGAATACTTTTGAGACATATCTCTCTCCATAGCATCAAGACATCATGGTTTCTTCCACCGTCTGCTTAGCTCCACCCACCTTTCTTGTCTTTGGTGTTCTTGGGGGCGGGGTCCTTGGCTGGCTCCTCCTCCCTGGAGAGCATCTCCGGGGGGGGCGAGGGGGAAGACTGGGCCGGAGTCTGAGCTGCTGCTGACTGAGCCATCTGCAAACAACACCTGGGGGGGGACAGAGTGGACTATGAGTGTGTGTGGAAGTGTGGAAGTGTGTTTGTGTTTCCTAGTCTGCTGATACATCCAGTAACCTGTGTTTGTGGATGTAGCCACTCAGGAAGCCTGTTATTCTCCAGATACACGAGACATCATCTGGTTTCAATCTGATTAGCAGGTTGTGATAAAGCAGGTGTGCAGCAAAACTAGAAGAGTGAGTGTGTGTGTGTGTAGCAGTACCAGTAGAGTGTGTGTGTGTGTGTGTGTGTGTGAGTGTGTGTGTGTGCGCAGCAGTACCTGTGTGGAGCCGTCCCTCATGTACTTGACCACAGCTCCCTGAGGAGTGATGACCCGGGACAGCTCGCTGGTGAGGGAGGGGTCGGGCTGGAGGACTACCCCACCTCCTCCCCCATGGAGGGGGAAGCTCTGCCTCAGCAACACACCCTGCTCTGAGGGGGCCACACCTGCACACACACACACACACATTATTTAACACACAATATTACACAGACAGTGGTAGCCATGTGTGTGAGCGTGTGTGTGAGCGTGTGTCTGACCATCTGTGCTCTCTCTGAGGACCTGCAGCAGTAGACCACTGGGGGTGGACAGAGTGAGGCCCTGGAAGGGGGGGCAGGCTGCAGGGAGGGGGGGGCTCTCACTGTCTGGTGGCTGGGGGAGAGACAGGAGGGGGGAGGAATGGAGAGGGAGAAAAACAGTGCCATAGGCAAGAGAGGTGAGACAGAAACGCAAATAAAAAATGAATGTAAAAGTCTTCAAGAGAGACTCGTTTGTCATACACCATGTACAGTACATGATGGTGTTTCCATACATGAACTGAGAGCTCCTGTGTGATTCGTGGGTTGTGTGTGTGTGTGTGTGTGTGTGTGTGTGTCACCTGACTAGCCTGGTCCTCAGGTCTGACCCCGCCCTCTTCGGTGTGGGAGGAGGAGGAGGGGGGGTAGGGGGGAGGAGGCCGGGGGGGGAGGGTGTCCCTCCGAGCTAGGCCCAACACTCAGATCACCTACAGGTCAACACAAGCACACGCAAACCCAATCTCTCACAGGATGATACGTACACACCATCCCCCCTCATACACGTACATTATACATGAACGTCAACCCAGCCCGGAACGATCACCACACACATGTCAAGGTTGAACCTGTGTGTTCTCCTGTGTCTCCATAGTGACTGTAGGACAAGTGGACGCCACTGGCCAGCACCGCCGAGAACAAGCCCGTTTTCACACTCTGATTGGTTGGCCTGCTCCGCGGGGAGGAGTCTAGGGGGGGTGTGAGCAGTTCAGTTCAGAGGTCATAGTGGGCCGTGTTCGAGGCAGAGCAGATGGATGGAAAGAAGAAAGGAAGGGAGGAGGGACTTCCACCTACCTCCTGGCTCTCTGGCACCAGGCTCCTCCTGGCTTCTGTAGGGCTGACAGATGTGTGTGTAGAAGCGATGCTGGTCTTTCATCACACACACCTTGAGGAGAGAAGACCCTGGAAGAGAACACCGGTACTGTGACTGCAGTACAGCGGGGCACGTGTGTGTGAGTGTGTGTGTGAGTGTGTCTGTGAGTGTGTGTGTGAGTGTGTGTGTGTGTGCACCTACCCTGGATATATTTGATGCTCTCCACCTGGATGCTTCCTCCATCTGAGGGGAACAGGGACTGCACCTGGCCAGACACCTGGATCAGGTTCCCCTCCATGCTGTAGCCGGTGAAGCCCTACACACACACACACACACGTACACGCGCGCACGCGCACACGCACACACACACACACACACACACACGTACACGCACACACGCACGCACGCATACGCACACACACACGCACACACACACACACACACACACACACACACACACACACGCACACACACACACACGCACACACACACACATACACAGGCCTGGATAAATCCACTGAGGTAGTTCTTGTCTGTCTCTCCAGTCTCACACACACAGAAACGTCACATACACGCATCTTCTCCAGGCTGTGTGTGTGTGTGTGTCATAGAGGTAATATTAAGTAGAGAGAGCCAACATCGTCTTCCAAGATGGCGTCCCCATTCATTTCTATGAAAAGTGCTCAGTGGCGCAGTGAAGCAAGCTAGAGCGCGAAACGGACAGCGCCATCTTTCTACTTCCGTGTCTTCCGGTCTAAACTAGGAAAAAAGTGAGCCCATAGCTTTTAACGGGCTCACTTTTTTCCTAGCTCCAAGCTGGCTCCGAGACTCGTGCACGCTTGCAAATAGCTGTACACGTCATACTTTGCGACAACCAGTCGCGAGCTTGTGAGCTGGAGCTAAGGCATTGCAGAAAACTGTCAGAATGTGGTACAAGTCCGATCAAGAAGCAGATACATGTGAACTTACGAAAACCAATACTGTAATATTATACGTGCAATATATACGTTGTTCTTTTTGCTCCGTGTTTTTAGTTTGACTGCTAAGTATTGTGTTGGATTAAAGAAACTGCAAGCTTGAATATTTGGCTCCGTCGTTGTTCTAGCTCGGCAAAGCAAGCTAAATTAAGCCTACAGGCTATAGCCTACCTATGTTACTATTATAATGATGATGAGTGTTGCTTACTATTACTAGCTTATTGTTAATGCCATCGTTGTAGTGTTAACTGACATAAAGTTCTAACAATATAACGACCATAACAATATTGTCGTTATCAGACATGATTTATTCATCTTCGTCTTTGCTCCAGAATAACATGTTATCTACAATGACGCCGTAACATGCCACGATATTATAACTAATTATATTAGGCTATAATTAGCCTACTTTGTCATGCAATGAGAATAATCGCGTTCATTAGCCTACAAAATGGTTAAATATGTTTTAAAATAACGGAAATCAACTCTACAAACAACCGTCATGTATATGTGCAAGCATTTGTAAAACGTGCTACAATTAAGGCAGGCAATTTTAGATTACCAAGTCCTTTCTCCTTGTTCTCATTCAGCTCAGGTAAATCAGCACTTTCTGATGTTCCCTTGTGTGCTCGTCCCCTGTTAGTATCCGCGAACACGTTTCGAGGCAACTTTTCTTGACGTAAGCAAATAAATGGGGTGCTAGTTTACCTATTTCGGATTGGTTTCAAACATAGCAAAAATCTGGAAAAATTATTCTATGAAAAAGCTAGTAGTATGAGCCAGGTTCGAGTATCGAACAAAAATTATTGGGGGAGATAGTTTTGTAAATGTTGACTGGAGTTAATAGATTAAAAACGACCGGAAGACACGGAAGTCAAGTCGAAGATGCAATACCACCTACATCCACCGGGGCCGTTGCTTCAACCCAAGGGGCGAGGGGTGGGGGCTTGGTGTGTGTACACTTGCATGCATTTGTGTGTGTGTGTGTGTGTGCAGCCAACACTCACAGCAAAGGCATCTCCGGCGGCCTGTAGTTCCCCTGCCTGGTCAGCAGGGGGCGGCGCTGCAGGCGTGTCGGGGGTCTTGCTCACGTCCTCTTGGCTCTTCTTGGCGACCGGAGGGGTCTTCTTCTTGTCCTTGGAGGAGTCGGCCCGCTCCGCTCCCTTCACCTGCCCCTTCCCCTTCTCCTCCTTCTTAGACTTGGACATCTGATCCTCCTCCTTCAGCCTCTCCTGCTCCAGCTTCCAGGCCTGCACACACACACACACACACACACACACACACACGTACACGCACACACCCAGAGAGAGATTGAGAGAGAGAAAAAAGAAACAGGAAGAAGAAGAGACAGGAATACAGAGAAAGAGCCAAAGATGGAGGTCTGGAGACACACAGAGACAGAGAGGGGGAGACAGAGACTAACTTTGAGGGAGCCTTCTCTGATGTACTGCTCACTAACACCTTCCGCTAGAACAGGGGACTTGGTTGGAGAGACTGCAACACACCAAAAAGGCTGTTACGTACGAACATAATACATATTTATATACGTATTGATGTGTTGTATTGTTGCGGCCTGTCTCTTCTTACTTGAGTCTGATCTGAGATCTGCTGACGCTGTGGTGGAGTGCTCTCGCTCCACCTCCGCCGCCAACCACTTGACCTCCTCCTCTTTTGTCCAATCAGATATTGAGTCTGCCACGTGCTCCAAGTACTTCCTGCCACAACAGGAAGTGATGTCCGACCGTCACTATCAGTTAGAAGTAGTGTAGACAGACATAGAGGCAGGTCTGTGCTCCTCAGTGACATCATTACCTGAACCCAACATCAGTGTGGAGGGCCACGTCCCACAATTCCTTGCACTGCCGCTGGGGGCTCATGGGATTATGGCAGATGATGTACACAGTGTCGTCACGACTGCGGAATGTGTCCATGCAGCGGTGCGTCTCCGAGGCAACCTGGAGGACCTGGAGAGAGAACAGCCAATCACACGCCTGGACACACACACACACACACACACAGACAGCACAGCACAGCACACACTCACCTGAGGGAGGACGTGGGCAGGGTGGTGTTCAGTGTAGTTCCAGTCGCTGAGAGATCTGAGTCTGCTCTTCTGGATGTCTGCTGCACTCAGCTGCTCAGGGTCACACCTCTCACCTGGAGGACAGGAGCAGCACATCACACACACACACACACACACACACACACACACACACACACACACACACACACACACACACACACACACACACGTAGAAACACACACACAGGTCACAGACACGCATGTCACACACACAGGTCATAGACATTTAAATTACACGCCTGTCACACACACCTCAAACAGGACATACACGCATGTCACACACACGTCACAGCCACACACGCATGTCACACACAAACACACAGGTCACAGACACACACGCATGTCACACACAAACACACAGGTCACAGACACACACGCATGTCACACACAAACACACAGGTCACAGACACACACGCATGTCACACACAAACACACAGGTCACAGACACACACACGTGTCACACACACACACACGCAACTCCGCACACAAACCACACACCCTGTGTGTCGGTCCAGAGCCTGTGGAGGTGCTTGGCGAAGGCCTCGGGCTCGTCCCAGGGAATGAGGACGGGCTCTGGGGGTGGGCTGCAGGCCAGGACCCCCTCCTGGTCCAGCTGGGTCAGAGGCATGCCCTCCAGGACACCCCGTCGGAGCCCACGCTCCACCTCAGCCCACCTCAGGGAGCCTGGAGGACACAGCCGAGCTCAGACACAGCACGACGCACACAGCGCGACGCACACAGCACGACGCACACAGCACGACGCACACAGCACGACGCACACAGCACGACGCACACAGCACGACGCACACAGCACGACGCACACAGCAGCCAGACACCGCGATGGCATGGCCGCATCTCTGTCTGAGAGACTAGGGGTTGGACTGGCAGTGGGGAGAGACTAGGGGTTGGACTGGCAGTGGGGAGAGACTAGGGGTTGGACTGGCAGTGGGGAGAGACTAGGGGTTGGACTGACAGTGGGGAGAGACTAGGGGTTGGACTGACAGTGGGGAGAGACTAGGGATTGGACTGGCAGTGGGGAGAGACTAGGGGTTGGACTGGCAGTGGGGAGAGACTAGGGGTTGGACTGGCAGGGAGAGACTAGGGGTTGGACTGGCAGTGGGGAGAGACTAGGGGTTGGACTGGCAGTGGGGAGCGACTAGGGGTTGGACTGGCAGGGAGAGAGACTAGGGATTGGACTGGCAGTGGGGAGAGACTAGGGGTTGGACTGGCAGGGAGAGACTAGGGGTTGGACTGGCAGTGGGGAGAGACTAGGGGTTGGACTGGCAGGGAGAGACTAGGGGTTGGACTGGCAGTGGGGAGAGACTAGGGGTTGGACTGGCAGTGGGGAGAGACTAGGGGTTGGACTGGCAGTGGGGAGCGACTAGGGGTTGGACTGGCAGGGAGAGAGACTAGGGGTTGGACTGGCAGGGAGAGAGACTAGGGGTTGGACTGGCACTGGGGAGAGACTAGGGGTTGGACTGGCAGTGGGGAGAGACTAGGGGTTGGACTGACAGTGGGGAGAGACTAGGGGTTGGACTGGCAGGGAGAGACTAGGGGTTGGACTGGCAGGGAGAGACTAGGGGTTGGACTGACAGTGGGGAGAGACTAGGGGTTGGACTGGCAGTGGGGAGAGACTAGGGGTTGGACTGGCAGTGGGGAGAGACTAGGGGTTGGACTGGCAGTGGGGAGAGACTAGGGGTTGGACTGGCAGTGGGGAGAGACTAGGGGTTGGACTGGCAGTGGGGAGAGACATCTAGGAGGCTGGGAGAGACGGCGAGTCTGTCAGAGAGAGGTCTCACCATCGGTACAGTGGTGGATGAACTGATGGGTCCTGGCTTGGCGGCTGGAGGAGGAAGAGGAGGAGGCAGGAAGGTTGAGGAGGGATGTCACTGGGGACCTCCTCATCATGTCTGCCTCTATCTGCATCGCCTCCAATCCTTTACACACCTGACAACACCAACGCAACTCTGGCATGAACACAGGCTACCGTGGCTTAGAAAGATGTATATGTCGGTGTGTGTGTGTGTGTGTGTGTGTGTGTGCGTGTGTGTGTGCGTGCGTGTGTGTGTGTGTGTGTGCGTGTGCGTGTGCGTGTGTGTGTGTGTGTGTGCTGTACTGACAGGCAGCAGTTGCAGTCTGAGGCCCCTGTAGTCGTGGCTGTTGAACAGCAGGGGGCGCTGAGAGTCCGTGCTCTGCTGAATGCTCGGCTGCACTCCTAACTCCTCCTGTAGCCTCTACAGTACCAGGAGCAAGATCATCAGCATCTTTATAAATCAACAATCAACAACAACGGGTGAATGGAAAGTTTGTTCTTTTGAGCCAAAAAGTGTTTTTGATTGATAATATCTATATAATATAATATATTGGGGTGCATCTCACTATTTGGCTCTTCTATTTCCTAGTATCCTAAACGCGACACAGAGTGAATGTGGGCCTGATTGCTACCGTGTGGTCGTCGCTGGGCCGGGCCAGGGCCAGGACAGTAGCCAGCATGTGGGAGGCCAGTCTGGGGTCCAGCCCCTCAGCTCTCTGCTCCGTATCAGACCCACTGAGGGGCGGAGACAGCTCCTCGCTCACCACCACCTGCACACACGGGACAGAGGTCACACAGGAGGGTCACACAGACGAGGGGTCGTCCAGGGGTCAGACAGGGGTCAGACAGGGGTCGTGTGATCTCTCACCTGCTCCAGCATGCAGTGCAGGATGAGGGGCACCGAGCTTGCCTCAGGGGGGATCTGCTCCAGAAGGTCGCTATAGAAACGCATGTCCACCTCCGTGGTCAGCAGGGGGGAGGGCTCTGAATGTCCTGGGGGGAGTGGGGGGAGGGGTCAGAGGGGGGGGGAGTGGGCATGGGGGTGTGAGTGTGCCCGAGTGTGTGAGTGTGCATGAGTGTGTTTTGGGAGACGTACCTGGAACAGACTTGTTCTTAGACCCAGGGGTCTGAGGTGTGGGGGTCTGGACAGCCTGCACACAGATATCAAACATGACATGTGACAGTGACAGTGTGTGTGTGTATTTTGGGGGGGCTGGGCTTTTATTTATGTATTTTTCTTTCATATTTTAAATCTAAATGTGTTAATTTCTCTTCCTAAAACCCACTAGAGGACATTATTTAAAAGGATATTTTCACAAATTAGATTTAAAAAGACTCCCCTAGTTTTGCTGGGTCACAGGAAAAAGAATAGGTTTTATCTAGGGGCTTAGCCCCCCCAAAAGTGGGAACCTAGATTCGCCCCTGGTGTTGTGTGTGTGTGTGCATTTGAAGGTGTGTGTATGTGTGTGTGTGTGTGTGTGTGTATGTGTGTGTGTGTGTGTGTGTGTGCATTTGAAGGTGTGTGTGTATGTGTGTGTGTGCATCTGAAGGTGTGTGTGTGTGGTGTGTGTGTGTGCATTTGAAGGTGTGTGTGTGTGTGAAGGTGTGTGTGTGCATCTGAAGGTGTGTGTGTGTGTGTGTGTGTGTGTGTGTGTGTGTGTGTGTGTGTGTGTGTGTGCATTTGAAGGTGTGTGTGTGTGTGTGCATGCATCTGAAGGTGTGTGTGTGTGTGTGTGTGTGTGTGCATCTGAAGGTGTGTGTGTGTGTGTGCATCTGAAGGTGTGTGTGTGTGTGTGTGTGTGTGTGTGTGTGTGTGTGTGTGTGTGTGTGAGTACCTCCACAGGGCTCTCCTGGCGGGGTAACGGGGCTCTGACCGAGGGCACCTGCAGCAGCCTCATGCTGCTGAGGTAGTGCTGGTGCTGCCTCCTCCAGTCCAGACTGTCATAGATCACACACACCAGCCCCTCAAACACACACTGGCCCAATGCCAGCTGGACACACACACACACACACACAGAGCGACAGAGTCAGAATGAGTGATAAGAGACACTGATACAGAAAGAGAGAGAGAGAGAGAGAGAGAGGAGAGAGAGAGAGAGAGAGAGACTGAGAGGATAGAGAGAGAGAGGATAGTCAGGTGATAGATGATAGAGAGGTTAAAGGAAGTGTAGAGGTGGAGGTGTGCCCACCCGAGCCTCAGCACTGTCCCTGTCCAGAGACGGCAGCGTCTGATTGGCCGTGTAGATCAGCCTGGCCACGTCCCACAACTTAGAGAGGGCGGGGCCAGAGTCCAGCACCGCCTCTAGCTGAGCCCAGAACAGCTCCAGATCCCTCTGCCTCCTCCGTAGTAGTCCAACCTCTACACACACACACACACACACACACACGGAGTCAGCCAGTCATACAGCCTCCTCCGGTCAGGGGGACCCAGGCGAGTCTTACCCTCATCCAGGAGTGTGTACCCGGACCCTGGATCAGGGGTGTGGGTCTTCCCCGAGGACAGCCTGATGACGTTGGCCACGTGCACACCCATGGAGTCCAGCACGGCAGGGAGCTGAGCCTGGTGGAAGCCCACCACCAAGATGTAGTGCTGTGGCCCATCATCTGGCTCATCATCTACACTCACACACACAACCACAATTACACACACAGGCACGTGTTATATGGCAGAGTAACAGTCTTGTGGTGTACAGCCAGACCAGAGAGTTCTCCATCCCCACCTGTGTACTTGTTGGTCTCGTCCTCCTCCCCCCTGCGTTTGAGATTGGTCTCCTTGGACGGGGCGCTGGGCTCGGGGGCCTTCTTCCCCTCGCCCCCCTTGGCAGGAGGCTTGGCTGGCCCCTTGTCCTTGGTGGGTGGGGCGACGCCGGCCTTATTCTTAGCCTTGTCATCTGTAGCCTGGGGGAGAGAGTCAGGAGAGGGGGTAAGGAGAGAGCGGGGAAGGCAAGAGGGAGAGAGACCAGCTCCAACACAAAAGTATGTTCCTATTTTTGAAAAGAAAAGAAAGTAGTCTCCCCCTCTACATCTGACGGATTACATGACCCTGTACATTTGACCCTCTACACCTGACCCTCTACATTTGACCCTCTACATTTGACCCTCTACATTTGACCCTGTACATTTGACCCTCTACACCTGACCCTCTACATTTGACCCTCTACATTTGACCCTCTACATTTGACCCTGTACATTTGACCCTCTACATCAGTGTTACTCACTGCGCGGCTCGCGAGCCTCCTGCGGGTCGCCAAGCTTTCATTTGTGGCTCGCCTGGCAGTACATAATACGGTCATTTGACCTGACGTGAAAATAGGCGGGGCGGCCAGTAATCTGTCCCAATGGCTCTCTATGAGAGCGCGCTGCAGTTCCATTTTCACCATGGATGTACATCGTAAAGTTGTGAGGCGCTGTAGAGCTAGGGAGAGACCGGCTAGCTTAGCTGCGGTTATTTACAGCTTATAGATAGAGTGTTATATACGGACTGAAAATGGAGTCAGTCCGTATATAAGCTGCAAACTACAAATACAAGTTGAATAAAGGAAAGGAAATGCATGCATGCTTCCGCTCATCCCAGCATTAAGGTGACCCTGCTTTTTTGTCACAAATATTGTCTGTAAAAAATTACAAGTCTGTTACAAATTTGATTAGTAAATGGTGAAGAATGATACTCCCCCCCCCCATGTTCAGGGATGACAGATTGATAAGCAGACAGACATGCTATTTATAACTGGATGTAACTTTTGACACTTTGCAGTAAAAGTGGCTCTCCTATTGACTTTGTCCTATCATTGTGGCTCTACGTTGACTTGTATTGGTTTGGCTGAGGTCTTGCAGAGTACGTGCAGTACATAATCAAGGATAAGGACTGACAGCCCTAACAGCACCTAACAGCATCTAACAGCACCTAACAGCACCTAACAGCACCTAACAGTGAATTGTGCGAAGAAAAAGATTCCTGATGGGATTATTGATAACCCTCTGGATGTGATCCCTGGTTATGGATCACCTTCAGCTCAGCAGCTCTCCTCTGCTGGTCGCTGGTCTTCACTCCCAGCAGCTGGAACTTCAGCACCTTCCCCAGAAGATCACCCGGCAGCTCCTCCCCTGCGTCCAGCAAGGCCTTGGCAGCCTCCAGCACCTACACACACACATTCACACACGCTCGTCAGGACGTACTGCATGTCTTCCAGGAGACTGCCAACCATCTTTGGAGGTTCCCATCACCATCCGAGGGTGTAGCAGCAGGTAGACCTACCTCCCAGAACATGGGGGAATCTTTGGTCTTCTTGGCTTTTGGATTGCCCAGCTCGTGGATCTAGGTGGGAGGGACTATGTCAGTGAGGGTTCGAAAGGTGGCCAGAACTGTCCCCAGCTCTGACACACACCTACCAGAGATGCTTTTATACAGCCTCTTGTGATGGTAAAGTATTACTGTTTCCACCCAAATACAGTGTTGTTGCTAGATAGTAGGTATCAATACACTGTAATGGATATTCTGTAGTCATTGCTAACCCAACCAGCTAGCTACCTTCTCTAGGGTGTTCTCCCTGGACACCAGGCTGAAGAGCCGGCGGGTGGGCTGCAGCATCGCCAGCTGGAGAGACGAAATGAGCTCCTCATCCTCCAGACGCTCCCCCACCACTAGAGAAATACTGGCCCGCCACGATTCCTAACAACACAACACAAACTCTAACTAAGCAGTACAGTACTTATAGGAACTCAATTATAAGATCAATATGATTCGGGGGGGTCTTCTTCTAACTTCTGGTAGCTCACATTAAAGTGAATATAACAAGAGCTAGCTAATTAGACTAATTATCACAAGGCCTATCTTTATTCTATGCTGTATATTGTATTTTTTGTGTTTTGCTTCTTTTACTCCCATGTTATTTTCGGTGTTCTTATTGCACAGCACCTTGGTCCGTGTATCTGGTGGCCATCATTTTTTCTATTTTGCAACCTGCGTTGACAAACGCAAAATAGGGCCGTAATCGTTTTGTCACTTTAGTAACTCAATGCTTCGTTTCCGTTGTTTAGTTTTATTTTGGAATAACGGAATGTAACATAAATGGTATGAAGGACCATTTACTCGTTTGTTTGATCGTCCATATTATGCATGCTGTGGCACAGGTGAAAAAGAGAGAGGAGAGACGTGTAATGATTGGAGATGTTTCGCAACCACTTCCGCTTTTAGCTGTCATTTATAGGCCGATTTGTATTATCTTGACAACATGTTCTTTAGTAGAAGACACACACACCAAGCTGGATGTACATGTATCATGAAACAAGTGAAGTGTTAATAATGTTGATGTTACTCTTTACCAGATCATCATAAACTTTCGTTTGATAACTTTAGAAACTTTTTTTATAAACCTTTTTTCAACCTTTTTGTAGAAAATATGTTTTCAACCTTTCCAGACTTTCTGTAGAAAATATTTGTCAAACCTTTAGAAACGTTACTACAGCCACACCAAGAATTGTGTTAGCCCTACCATGAAACAAGCAAGACAATTGTGTATTCTATTGTGTATGTATTCACATTGAAATTCACACATTGACTTGAGACCCCACAACTGTATAGATTTCTTAGTGTTGCAAATCACCTAGACCCATGTCAGAATGTCAAAATGCCAAACCCCAAGAATGTATATTTTGGGACAGGCCATGTTCAGTTTGGGGCGGTTAATTGTGCACTTTGGGACAATGAGGGGAAAAGCTAGTTGCAAGCCGTGCCCTTCCCACTTCTCTCCTGCCCTTCCCTACTCTACTGGTGTAGTTTGGCGTGTGTATACGGTTCTGTGCAAAGGTTTTCAGCACAAATAGAGTAAAAAACGAAGCTATAAATGCTTTAAGAATGAATGGAAATGAAAAGGCGAAACTCTTTTTTTGAACAACGTTTTTGAACAACAAGGGCCAAATGAATGTACAAATGAAAAGACTAAATAATGTACAAAATCTTGGAGGCTTAAGACTTTTGCACAGTACAGTAAATACAGGGTGTAAGTAATGTAAATGTTCTCCGGTGGAGTCTGTGGTCTGGAATTTGTGAATAATAGTTGTTTTGTATTGGCCCCTTCCAGTAACGTAAGTGGGTGTCTCATATTCTGAAATGTGTCTGCTTATGAAAGACTGAAACAACAGCATCACTGCAGAGGTACACATATCAGCTCCAGTCAGTGTTTATAGATCCATGTTTCATTAGCTGTGGTTAATCTAGACTTCCACCTTAGTATAGATAGTATAGATATATAGTATAGATATTTTGTATAGATAGTCCACATATCATATGCGAACTTTCATGGCCAATAAATCCCTTTCTGATTCTGACAGCAGAAACGTTAGTATTTCTGCCAGGTTGACTTTGTGTGTGGGGAGAGCTTGCAGTACCTACACACCAGTCACCTGAAATATCCAGTCAAAGCCTGAACAGAACCCCAAATGGAGATGAGAGGACCACAGAGCCTTTCTGACAGTGGCTGGACTTCTGTATTCCGGGAAAACCCAGAAACCCATTTCAGAAGAGGCATTTCTCTCTATGGCTCTAGGTTTGTAGTGTGAGCATATCAGAGATAGTTTGGCATGATTGCCTTAAGTGAAATACGTAAAGCGTGATCTACAGTACACACTAACATTCCCTAAACCGCCGCGGCTAGTGAAATTATGTTTTGAACAAAATGTTTTCCCCAGGAGGGGAAGTGCACCGTTCCTGGAGGTACTGCAATACCAGGTCGATGCGTGGAGTGGACGGAGCAAGCCCCTATTCCATCTCCCTGTTCCAAAAATCAATTTAATATATGGTCCCCGGGTAGGGGACGTATCAGATATTAAACTGATAAGAACAGATTTTATTTTCTTCAAAAAAAAAGAAAAAGAAGCATTAATCAACTCAAACTTTTCCTATAAAACGACAAGACAAGACAATCAAACAAGACAGTCAAAACAAAAATAAAACATTCCCCACAAACGGGTCAAAACAAAACAATACAACCCAAATGGGTGCACATTACATTTACCCCCTAAGGGGTGACAAGTGGGAGTCCGAGTTTGCCGGGTCACCCCGTCGCACTCTCCTCCCGATCGTCCCACAAGTGGGTACAGAACAATACGACCCACATGGGCGCACACTGACAATTACCCCCTAAGGGGCTACAAGTGGGAGTCCAAGTTTGACGGGTCGCCCCGTCGCCCTCTCCTCCCGGTCGTCCGGGTCGTCTTCGCCGGAGCATCCAGCGACAAGGCCCTCAGCCCTCTTCGCGACGGCTCCTGGGGTAGACCTCTCCTCCGTGCCCACTCCTCCACCGCGCACGTTCCCAGGCTGCGGCGCCGGCTAGGACTCCCCGGTGTCCTCCTCGCCAGAGCGTCGAGCGACTGGCCCTCTGCCCTCTTCGCGACGGCCCCTGGGGTTGGCGCCCACTCCTCCACCTGCGCACGTTCCCAGGCTGCCACTCCGGCGAGGATTCGGCATTTCCTCGGCTGCGGTCCGTCAGTCCACACCGTCGTTCCCTCTGGTGGCCTAGCCCACCTCTGGGTTCACAGCAACTTTGGGCGCCGAGGCGCCCTCCGCTCTGAAAGTGACCGCTCCGACCCCCCCCCGTCACCGGATCCCTATCAGGCGATTCCAGTATCGACGGGGGAGGGTCAATGCCATTGACACACAGTCAATGACACTCACTAGATCTGAGCCAAAAGGCCGAGAAGCGATACCGCACTGCTCCTCGAGGGACCGGAGTCATTTCCAGGAACGTCATATTAATAGACGGTGTCACGATTGTACTAATGAGCTACATAATCTGTAAAAAAAAACTAAACCGAGTCAAAAAAGAACACATCATTAGCAAATGAAAATCGCTTTAATCAACGTGTAGTCTTTGAAAACTAACGGGAAAACGTGGTGTAGCTGTCACGTGATACTCGGCCCTCCAATCGGAAATGAAAAATAAAACTATCGAAAACAATCACAGTTAGGATACCTTCTCCGACTCCGAGAAACAACCAGTACTTTATGTATTGTTGAAATATTTCGTATTTTCGTGGTAGCCTATTTGAAGACTGTTATGATAGCTCACCTCACGGAAGAACAAACAACAGCCATGCGAACAGCGGACTCTGGCTACGGCAAAACCCTGCCATCCGCTGGGCATCATACAGAACAGCAGCAGACCGCATCGGGGTTACCAACAGAAGACCGACATTTGCGAAAACATGCATGCTAGCTTGCAGTTCGACGTCAGCTAGCTGGGTCGGGCACATCGCGTCTCAAGACGTGGTGCTAGGGCCTTTTTGAAAGGCCCCGTGACTAAACAGCCAGCTAGCAAGAACATAAATCAGCCTTCCTAACTACATGCCTACTAACTCCGGGATACATTTGCCGTGAAACGTTGCGCATCGAGTCGTTCGGTAAAAGGGCCTAGGACTGCAGGCCTGGAACACACACAGGCCACGACGTTAACAGGCCAAGTTACAACTCCAGAAAAACTCAAACAACAGGAACGAATGTCTTGACTATAGCTGACATGACTGTAAACATGAACACACGTTAACCACATACATTGTCACGCATTTGGTAATATTTTTATTTTTTTTGTAAAAAAAGGTGCTATTTGCAGATTCCACAGAAGGCAGTGTGTTCTAGCGAAGATGACAGATACAGTGAAAGTAACCTATGTATTTTATTTTACAAGTCACAGACAATTCACAGCACATCGGTCTGACTTCAAACTAGATTTTGGACGTGATTTGCCACAAGGCAAGCTAAACAACCACAACCTCGAGGCTAATCAATTTGGAAGACTTGGAAAACATGCGTAGGTCTGGGTCTATACGACTTGCAACAGAAGTTGGCTTAGCCTGCCATTAAACATACTCACAGTCTGAAGGGTTGCATGCGGGAAAAACGACAACGTCGTTCCTCAACGGGGCAGTGATCCCACAGCTCAAACTAAACATCCCGCAAGGCGTCAAATGTACACAATCCATTTAATCCACATATCAGTATAGCTGTCGCGGCCGACGAAATATCCTCCCAAAGACAGTGCCACTTGCAAAAGGCCAAATCCAATACAATGTGTTGACCTGCGCATACCTGAGAAATGTTAATGAGGTGCAAAACTTGAGCGTCCTGGGGGGTTGGGAGGTGAGAAGGTTTGTGGATCTCTTGTCTTATTGCTGTGCTGTGTAGGTCCCATGTTAGCCTGTATTTCATCCCTTGTATTTCCCTTGCCTCGTCGGAAGTCATTGGATGTGACATGTTGTCACATTTGTAACATGTGTGTAATATAGGCCTAGTCATTAAATGATTCCCCAATAAAGCGAAACTACCAAAAAACTATTTGTTAGACGACACTTAAATGTGGATTTGAGTTCCAAAAAGCATTATGTTGCGTCTGTCAATAAGGGTTGAGAATTCTGGACAACGATTTGTTAATCTGTTGGTAGATTGTTATTTTGCATGCTGGCACACACGAAAAAGGAGCGACCGAGCGCGTCTGCTAGTCCCTTGCTCTCGCAGTTTCTATTTTTTCGCTCTTTAAAAAAAAATAGGCTACTTCAGCCCTTTGACACGAATAAAGTCATGTCACCAGCGTACCAACTAATTAAGAAGAAAGGGATCATTTTTAAATTAAACAAACAGCAGATACTAAGTATTTCTGAGTCTGGTATTCATTTATTTTAAAAACTTTTTAAAATAGGTTGGGCAGTGACCTTGGTCAAAAAAAGAGAAACAGAGAGAGAGAGAGAGAGAGAGAGAGAAGTAAACGTTCAATGAGTCCAGCCCCATAATACATTTAAGGATATACAGAAATACATCAATGAATATTTTTAAGATAAATCATTTTACAATTAGTGTACTGTATGTCGTTTATTTTCTACGTAATTTCTTTCTATATTCGCTACTGGCCCCGCCAGGCCAGTGGGTTTGAAACTTACTGGCCCCAAGACAATTTTCACTGGCCCTCCCTCCAAAAGTTGTAATTTATCATTGTTACAACAAAACCAAAGACTTATAAGTTATGTTATTCTGTTAACTGTTTCTGTTATGTATAGTATGTAACTATTTATTAAACACATCCTGGATATAAAAAGAACAAAAATGAAATCACATTTCTAGTGATAAAAAATAAAAAGGTAATATCGTCAGCAAAACAATTTACTTTTAACCTCAAACATAACGTGCTCTCTTCCCTGCTGACAGCCATCTCTGCACAACTCTGTCTGGCTGAAACTGAAACCTCTGGTCCCTCAATCCTAATATATATAAGCTTCCATAGCATTTCATCAGTATGATACGAAGTAGCCTACCCAAGTCAACACCATTCTTCTGCTGCAGTTCAATAGCCCGGGGGAACGAGGCAAACGGCTGGCCCGTCTTAATTACGTGATATGCCGTTGTTATAAGTCGTGCAATAACACGATGCCGAATGGGCATCTACATGTAATGGATTGTCACCCGCTTAGCTGTCACGCACACCAGGTGCTGTTTGCTATTAGCATGGCTGGTCAGGGATTGTTTTCGAAAATTGTCGGTGCCTGTGTAAAATGATCCACTTTGTCTGCTTTAGACGAGAACATAGGACAGACGACACAGCGCATCTTAAGGCCTCAATATGCTTCTGCGTCTCCGTTTTCGGGTGGGCGGGCTCACGGATACGCACGGATACACACGGATAGACTTCGTTTATAGTTCTCCGTAGGCTGTGGGTGCTGAAAACAAATCACCGCCAGAAGAGTAGGTGGCGCTGCACTGCGATGTTAGCTATAGGTTATCGAAAACTCGGAGCAAATTTACAAATGAGCCGTTTCATCAATAAAATATGCAGTTTCAGCGACTACACTGCCCATTTCTCGTCACATTTGAATTCAAATGCCAATTTACATGTAGGCTACTGTTTAGCTGAAATATGAATTGTAAAAACTGCTTCGATCTCTTTGGTGATGTTTGTGATGCTAGCTGGAAGAGCAGCCTGCTTTGACTGGGTGTGCAGTGAACATTTCTGGGGGGTTATTATTATGATTACGGAAAGGAATCGTATATGTTTTTATATTGCTACCATTTTAGAGACTGCTTATCGAACCGAGTGTTAATCAGGTGCGGAGCCAGACGTTGTAAACATTCCGGGTATAGCCCAAACCAACAACGTATTGGGGCTTGATTTGCAAGAACGCGACGCTGAGCGCCTCCACGGTCCTCTTCCACATATTAAAATAGTCCTGCTGCCAACGAATAATGCACCTAATAATATGGTGCCTGCCATGCCATGGCGGGCTGGACCAAATTATTTTTTGGGCCGCATATGGCCCGCAGGTCGGACGTTCCCCACCCCTGGTCTTGTTGGTCACGGCAACCCATAGCGGCAAACCCGCCCCTGACTTCTTAATACGGACCAATCACAGCCAAGGGGGTCTCCGTCGCTCTCCGTCGCTCTGCGTAATTTCGACGGATAGTTAGAAAATTCAGGAGGTGCACGTCAATCCGTCAAAAGCTCTCCGAGGGCTGACGGAGAGCACGCAGAGGGCGTTCCACGGAGACGAGGGCGTTCCCTCCTCTGCGTTTTTCGAAAAACGCAGAAGCATAATTAGGCCTTTAGTTCCATAAAAGAGTTGCTTCCGTTTGAGCTCGTAGCTCTACTTTGCTGCCATCTTCACTTTATTGTCTCGCGCCAGTTGTAATGATTTTTTATCGAGATTAGTGTGAATTCAGGTATATTGGGACATCAGGTAATTTGGGACAGCATAAGGAAAACGCATTTTACTTCTGCCTTGAAAAGGCTATGGTAAAGTTAGGGGTGCTAATACATTGCTTAGGAAGCATATAACTAAAGTCACATGACATAACGTACGTGGCATCACACAGGGGTGTGTGGTCAGCATCAAACAGGAAGTTGACCCCGAAAATCAAGAGATGAGAAGAATGACATGTGCTTTATGTGGATTTTAATATAAGGCTGTACAATGTATATGCTGAATTTAATGTGGACACCAATGTTGAGCAAATATGTGTGATGTAATAGTGTACTAAAATCCAAATATTTGAAATTATGTTTATATTAATTTAATTTGAACATTTTCTTGGTGTTCCAAATTACCAAACATGGTGTGGTAAATTGGGACAGTATATGTTTCAGGTAATTTGGGACAACACTTTTAGGGTATAAAACGAAACGTGTCAATAGTTTAGTCACAAATAACCTGATTAAAAGTGAAAAAGTCACATTTATAACAACACAAAACCTAAGTGATGTAACCTAGGCAATCTTTAGCATATTATATACTCTGAAATAATAATAATAGTACTCAGAACATTTTTATAATTAACAAATCCATTAAAATGTGTAATTATTGTTCAATACTTTAATCTACACCCATGAATTGATGATGTCCCAAATTACCAAACATACCGTCCCAAATTACCAACCAAATTGCTTTAGTTTTTGTCAACTGCACTAAAATAGTGAGCCATGCATTTATTAAATATCATGAAGACTTATATTTTACACTCAAATAATGTGGATACCTTGAGGAATTCAGAAATGTCTCATGTGTTGTGTTATGTTAAGAACTTGATGGCAAACTTAAACTCAGAAGATAAAATTACAAAAAATGTCCCAATATACCTGAATCCACCCTATAGAATTACAATTTGACAACCACTCGTCACTCACTACTCAACTGTTGATTTGCCACTGTGCGCCCCACGAGCTGCAGAGGTAGGCTATTTATGCATAGCAGATAGCAAAACATATGAAGGATATTAACTTTTACAATGCGAAAAAAAAATCTATCAATAATTCGCAGTGGCCCAATCGGGCCAGTGAGTTGCTATAGTTTAACTGTCCCGACGTTACTGTTACTGGCTCCGGGCCATCGCTCATATCGAACTGTGCTCTGTTTCTCTTTTTTGACCAAGGTCACTGCTGCCCAACCTATTTTAAAAAGTTTTAAAAATACATGAATACCAGACTCAGAAATACTTAGTATCTGCTGTTTGTTTAATTTAAAAATGATCCCTTTCTTCTTAATTAGTTGGTACGCTGGTGACATGACTTTATTCGTGTCAAAGGGCTGAAGTAGCCTATTTATTTTTTTTAAAGAGCGAAAAAATAGAAACTGCGAGAGGGGAGGGGGGGGACAAGGGACTAGCAGACGCGCTCGGTCGCTCCTTTTTCGTGTGTGCCAGCATGCAAAATAACAATCTACCAACAGATTAACAAATCGTTGTCCAGAATTCTCAACTCTTATTGACAGACGCAACATAATGCTTTTTGGAACTCAAATCCACATTTAAGTGTCGTCTAACAAATAGTTTTTTGGTAGTTTCGCTTTATTGGGGAATCATTTAATGACTAGGCCTATATTACACACATGTTACAAATGTGACAACATGTCACATCCAATGACTTCCGACGAGGCAAGGGAAATACAAGGGATGAAATACAGGCTAACATGGGACCTACACAGCACAGCAATAAGACAAGAGATCCACAAACCTTCTCACCTCCCAACCCCCCAGGACGCTCAAGTTTTGCACCTCATTAACATTTCTCAGGTATGCGCAGGTCAACACATTGTATTGGATTTGGCCTTTTGCAAGTGGCACTGTCTTTGGGAGGATATTTCGTCGGCCGCGACAGCTATACTGATATGTGGATTAAATGGATTGTGTACATTTGACGCCTTGCGGGATGTTTAGTTTGAGCTGTGGGATCACTGCCCCGTTGAGGAACGACGTTGTCGTTTTTCCCGCATGCAACCCTTCAGACTGTGAGTATGTTTAATGGCAGGCTAAGCCAACTTCTGTTGCAAGTCGTATAGACCCAGACCTACGCATGTTTTCCAAGTCTTCCAAATTGATTAGCCTCGAGGTTGTGGTTGTTTAGCTTGCCTTGTGGCAAATCACGTCCAAAATCTAGTTTGAAGTCAGACCGATGTGCTGTGAATTGTCTGTGACTTGTAAAATAAAATACATAGGTTACTTTCACTGTATCTGTCATCTTCGCTAGAACACACTGCCTTCTGTGGAATCTGCAAATAGCACCTTTTTTTACAAAAAAAATAAAAATATTACCAAATGCGTGACAATGTATGTGGTTAACGTGTGTTCATGTTTACAGTCATGTCAGCTATAGTCAAGACATTCGTTCCTGTTGTTTGAGTTTTTCTGGAGTTGTAACTTGGCCTGTTAACGTCGTGGCCTGTGTGTGTTCCAGGCCTGCAGTCCTAGGCCCTTTTACCGAACGACTCGATGCGCAACGTTTCACGGCAAATGTATCCCGGAGTTAGTTGGCATGTAGTTAGGAAGGCTGATTTATGTTCTTGCTAGCTGGCTGTTTAGTCACGGGGCCTTTCAAAAAGGCCCTAGCACCACGTCTTGAGACGCGATGTGCCCGACCCAGCTAGCTGACGTCGAACTGCAAGCTAGCATGCATGTTTTCGCAAATGTCGGTCTTCTGTTGGTAACCCCGGGCCCGATGCGGTCTGCTGCTGTTCTGTATGATGCCCAGCGGATGGCAGGGTTTTGCCGTAGCCAGAGTCCGCTGTTCACATGGCTGTTGTTTGTTCTTCCGTGAGGTGAGCTATCATAACAGTCTTCAAATAGGCTACCACGAAAATACGAAATATTTCAACAATACATAAAGTACTGGTTGTTTCTCGGAGTCGGAGAGAGTATCCTAACTGTGATTGTTTTCGATAGTTTTATTTTTCATTTCCGATTGGAGGGCCGAGTATCACGTGACAGCTACACCACGTTTTCCCGTTAGTTTTCAAAGACTACACGTTGATTAAAGCGATTTTCATTTGCTAATGATGTGTTCTTTTTTGACTCGGTTTAGTTTTTTTTTACAGATTATGTAGCTCATTAGTACAATCGTGACACCGTGTATTAATATGACGTTCCTGGAAATGACTCCGGTCCCTCGAGGAGCAGTGCGGTATCGCTTCTCGGCCTTTTGGCTAAGATCAAGTGTAGTATCTGTTCTTATCAGTTTAATATCTGATACGTCCCCTACCCGGGGACCATATATTAAATTGATTTTTGGAACAGGGAGATGGAATAGGGGCTTGCTCCGTCCACTCCACGCATCGACCTGGTATTGCAGTACCTTCAGGAACGGTGCACTTCCCCTCCCGGGGAAAACATTTTGTTCAATACATAATTTCAATAGCCGCGGCGGATTAGGGAATGTTAGTGTGTACTGTAGATCACGCTTTACGTATTTCACTTAAGGCAATCATGCCAAACTATCTCTGATATGCTCACACTACAAACCTAGAGCCATAGAGAGAAATGCCTCTTCTGAAATGGGTTTCTGGGTTTTCCCGGAATACAGAAGTCCAGCCACTGTCAGAAAGGCTCTGTGGTCCTCTCATCTCCATTTGGGGTTCTGTTCAGGCTTTGACTGGATATTTCAGGTGACTGGTGTGTAGGTACTGCGAGCTCTCTCCCACACACAAAGTCAACCTGGCAGAAATACTAACGTTTCTGCTGTCAGAATCAGAAAGGGATTTATTGGCCATGAAAGTTGCATATAATATGTGGACTATCTATACAAAATATCTATACTATATATCTATACTATCTATACTAAGGTGGAAGTCTAGATTAACCACAGCTAATGAAACATGGATCTATAAACACTGACTGGAGCTGATATGTGTACCTCTGCAGTGATGCTGTTGTTTCAGTCTTTCATAAGCAGACACATTTCAGAATATGAGACACCCACTTACGTTACTGGAAGGGGCCAATACAAAACAACTATTATTCACAAATTCCAGACCACAGACTCCACCGGAGAACATTTACATTACTTACACCCTGTATTTACTGTACTGTGCAAAAGTCTTAAGCCTCCAAGATTTTGTACATTATTTAGTCTTTTCATTTGTACATTCATTTGGCCCTTGTTGTTCAAAAACGTTGTTCAAAAAAGAGTTTCGCCTTTTCATTTCCATTCATTCTTAAAGCATTTATAGCTTCGTTTTTTACTCTATTTGTGCTGAAAACCTTTGCACAGAACCGTATACACACGCCAAACTACACCAGAGTAGGGAAGGGCAGGAGAAGTGGGAAGGGCACGGCTTGCAACAAGCTTTTCCCCTCATTGTCCCAAAGTGCACAATTAACCACCCCAAACTGAACATGGCCTGTCCCAAAATATACATTCTTGGGGTTTGGCATTTTGACATTCTGACATGGGTCTGGTGATTTGCAACACTAAGAAATCTATACAGTTGTGGGGTCTCAAGTCAATGTGTGAATTTCAATGTGAATACATACACAATAGAATACACAATTGTCTTGCTTGTTTCATGGTAGGGCTAACACAATTCTTGGTGTGGCTGTAGTAACGTTTCTAAAGGTTTGAAAAATATTTTCTACAGAAAGTCTGGAAAGGTTGAAAACATATTTTCTACAAAAAGGTTGAAAAAAGGTTTATAAAAAAAGTTTCTAAAGTTATCAAACGAAAGTTTATGATGATCTGGTAAAGAGTAACATCAACATTATTAACACTTCACTTGTTTCATGATACATGTACATCCAGCTTGGTGTGTGTGTCTTCTACTAAAGAACATGTTGTCAGATACTACAAATCGGCCTATAAATGACAGCTAAAAGCTAGTCGTTGCTGCTCTCTGGGTTGCGAAACATCTCCAATCATTACACGTCTCTCCTCTCTCTTTTTTCACCTGTGCCACAGCATGCATAATATGGACGATCAAACAAACGAGTAAATGGTCCTTCATACCATTTATGTTACATTCCGTTATTCCAAAATAAAACTAAACAACGGAAACCAAGCATTTCCCCATAGTCTGGATCTGACATCCGAAATGGACAAAACTATATTACGAGACTATTTTTTCTTTTTTTCTTGCAGATACCAGTTTAAAGGATATGGAATGATCAAACCAGCGATTAATGGCTCGTTGTACCATTTATGTTGTATGGTTATTAACTTCTTTTTTTAAACGATACAACCCAAAACAAGCCGTTAAACGTAAATGTGTGTTTGAGTTAGAGCTACTAAAGTGACATAATGATTACTGTAGCCTACGGCCCAATTTTTTGTTTGTCAATACGGGTGCAAAATAGAAAAACCAATAGCTCTAGCCACCAGGTACACGGACCCACCTTGAAGCCCCGTTTTTGAAAGTCGCTTTATAAGATAAAATGTACTTCGAGCTACTGTAGCCTACCTCGTCAAACTGTGCAGAAGTGAGGCCAGCGTCCCACGCCTTGTTTCCAACAGCCGTTGCAGCAGGGGTGGAGACTGTGCCGCTTTTGACTCTCTTAGGTGCCATTTTCAAGACCCTCTAGCTATTTACCTGTTTGCAAATGACATGACCTTATCTATGAAAACCAATCGTCTCAAACCTTCAAGTTGCTTGTAAATTTAAAAGTTTGCTAGCTAGCTGGATAGCAGCACTAGTAGCAATGATAGTTTGTGTACTGTCTCCAGACGCTCCGGTTGCCGTTAGCAACCTCTCCTGTGAGTTTAGGCGATTTTACCGCGGGTGCTTTTGCACCCCCTACTGTTGGGATGAAAACATTTACTTTTTCAAATGAATGTAAAAAACTTTACAATTCTTTAAGATCAAAGATTAAATATTAAGATCTACTATACATTTTGATCATGTTTTGTTGTTAGCAATACTACCCTTTGCACCCCCAGTTTTAAAGCCTAGAATGGCCTATGCCTGTGAGGGTGTGGCAGGCGACAGACGGATCCAGAACCTGAGAAAGGCACCTAAACATGTGTGTAAAATACACAGAGTACGGGAGTGGGACATTTCTTCAATCAATTTTATCTATGTCATACAATCATATAAGAGTGACCAAGGGAAAAAAGCTTTGCATAGAGTGTAGCTCTGACAAAGACACAACCACAAACACCCCACACCTGCCGGTCAGCTAGCCAGTCAATGGCCAGTGACAGTCAGGAAGTCCGCTGGAAAATCTAGACAACCAGTCAGAAAATCAGCAAGTCAGTCAATGACCAGTGACAGCCAGAAAGTCTCGCTAGTGACAGTCAAGCAACGGGCCAACAGTCAGTCAATCAGGCAGCCAGTAGCTAGGCTGTTGCTGGCAGGGCGAGGGCAGTGAGACATTCTGAGCAGTGAATTAAACATTCTGATACAAAACGTGTGAGAATGACTGAAACACGGATGCAACTTTCAGATTAGTCACAAAGGTGGCAGTGTCCTCTCTGTGGCAGTGTGTGTGAGTGTGTGTGTTTAGATATGGTTACGGGTGGTGTAACATTCGATGGTGGTGTAATCTTTGTAGGAGATTAAGGAGAGAAATGTAGAGAGAGAGAGAGAGAGAGAGAAGGCTGTTTATGGCCCCAAACCTTTGGTACATTCAGTGCAAATATTTAGGAGCACTGCGGAGGCATGTCTATCATGATATGGATGGAGAAAGGGTTGTGTGTGTGTGTGTGTGTGTGTGAGAAAGAGAGGGAGTGAGATAAAGACAAACACAGACACACACAGATGTATGCCTGCGTGCCTGCATGCCTAAAATGTAATGTGTGCTTCTTTCTGTAATTGTGTGTGTGTGGGTGGGTGTGTGTGTTTGTATGTGTAGCTGCACGCGTATGTGTGCACATGTGTGTTTGTGTACGTGTGCAGCTGTTAGTTACCTACTATCACGGTACATCCACCTTCATATGTAAACAAACAAGTGTCATCATGTCACAATCCTCAGTCTGCATATCAAAACATGAGTTAGATTAATGTACTCAACATGGCCCACTTAGCAAAACAGGGCAGTATTACAATCTATACGAGGAAAAAACTAACATCGGTAGAAAGTGTCAGACACTCAGTAGACAAGAGAAGGAGGTTAAAAACACAACAAAACTGTAAAACTTTTTTAGGAGCGTTCCTCAATCTTAGCAGAGTAGGTTGACGAAAAGCAACAAGGATAAGATTACGCCCTAATTATGATAACTAAAACATTGACAAAGTGTTGCGGAAGATAACACCAGTGTTCTGTCTGAGTCTAGTTCCATGACTCATCCAATCAGAGCTGCAGACTCCCACGGTGAGTCATCTGAGGGCTGCTGCTGTTGTTGGGGCACGGAGACCTCCAGACCACCAGGGGAGCCACCCTCTGGTAATCACAACCTTCTGAGTGTACTCAGTCCCGGCAGTGTGTGTCATGGAGTCTATATTCCCATTGTCTTGGATATGGGTTCCTCTGTAGCAGTTGACTGATGTCGGGAGGAGAGACAGCCCCCAGGACTGGGTCAGGGGTCACTCCAGTCCGAACGTGGAAGTCTCCTCCACAGCAGTAAGCATCTTCTCATACAGCATGGAGAAAGACGGGTACGGAGGCAGGTCCAGACGGTTGAAGCAAGTGTGAGCCCTGGACACACGCACACACACACACACACGTTTGGTATATTAGACCACATTTCCTTAACATGAGTTTCCAGATACGTAGGGTAGGGTGAGGGTGTATTACCGGGGTAGGGAGGTGACCTTGCCCCACTTCTCCACACAGAACCTGCGGGGTCCGTTGCTGCCACGCAGGGAAGCGAAGCCTTCATAGGGAATACTGGAGGTGCCTGTCACAAACTACAGACAGAGAGAGAGGGAGAACAACAGACACACAGACAGAGAGAGAGGGAGAACAACAGACACACAGACAGAGAGAGGGAAAACAACAGACACAAGACAGAGAGAGGGGAAAACACAGACACACAGACAGAGAGAGAGGGACAACAACAGACACACAGACAGAGAGAGAGGGAGAACAACAGACACACAGACAGAGAGAGAGAGGGACAACAACAGACACACAGACAGAGAGAGAGGGAGAACAACAGACACACAGACAGAGAGAAACAGATTGTTTCTAATCATTGACAGCAAAGGGCAAGCAGGAAATAGAATGAGAGAAGAAAGTGGAAGAATATGTACACCCCTCTCAAACACACACACACACCTGCAGCAGTCTTAGTCGCTGCTCGTTGTTGAACCTCTCCACCGCTGCCCAGAACCACCTGATCACTATGTGGTTGTCATGGTAACCTGAAAGGCAGACCGTGCGAAGGATTAATCAATAGTCATCCTTCCTGTCCTTCAGATCTGCCCCAGAACCCATACCTCCTCTGTACTCTGTGTTGTTCCTCCAGTCCACCAGGTCGATCTCAGCCGTGCCAGCAATCACCAGTTCCAGCTCCCGAGCATCGAATACTGATACCAGCCTGGCATCCACCACCTGGTAAGACACACACACATTATGCCCCCGTATTCTAGAACATCTGAGACTAGACAGGGTTTTTTAGAACTTAAAATTCAGCGGGTCCGTTTTCTAGAACCTCCTCCAAACCAGGCTGACGAGGTTCTAGAACAAACTGACAGTCACCTTTAGACTACCGACTGCATCCTAGAACCTCTAGACAAAACTGACGATGTTCTAGAACCTCTCGACCTGACGGACAGCCTTCTAAAACCTCTGGACCGGACGGACGGTGTTCTAGAACCCCAGGCAGCCCACCTCGTAGAAGCCCCTGACCAGGCTCTCTGTCTGCTGCACCACGCCCCTCTCGATGCGCCACTTCACCATGCGCTCCATGTACTCCTTCTTGTTCTTCTCTGTCACTGGGATGTTGGCTCCACCAGGCTTCAGCTCCCGCTCCGTGATCTACACACACACACACACACACGCACACACACACACGCACGCACACACACGCACGCACACGCACACACACCAGGTATTAGAACACCTCTTTAAAGACGGTTACTTTGTTTCTATGGCCATGCGGCTGTCTGTGTCTGACCTGTCCGAACACCTCCTCGTTGACGGTGAAGGTGAGCTCCAGGGAGTCCTCGATGTCGTTGTCCTTCATCCACTGCAGGCTCTGGTGGAACTCCTCGTCCAGGTACTCCAGATCACTCAGCTCACACATGCTAGGGACACAGGACTGTCGTTAACATTGGGTTGCGTGTGTGTGCGTGCGTATACTGTATGTGTGTGTTTGCATGTATGTGTACGGGTGTGTGTGAGAGAGTTTGAGTGTTGTTACATGCGCAGCAGGCCCTTGTAGAAGGGTCTGGTGAAGAAGGCATCTAACAGATACTGGTGGATCAGGGTCAGACCCAAAATACGACCACTGAACCTGAACCTGAGAGGGGCGAGAGAGGGAAACAGAGAGAGGGAAAAAGATAGATTCATTTACTGTATGTTTTTGTTTTCAGTTTTACAATAAAAACGACATACAAACTACAATTCCAGTGTCATCATCTTCTCCCATCCACTCCCATCTCTACACACACACACACACACACACACTCTCTCCCCAGGTCTTACCACTCATGGTGGTTGTCTACGAAGGCTGACATCGGGCTGATCTGCACGGTGTAGGTGTCGTTGGCTGAGTACTCAAACAGACCATAATAAGGGTTGAACAGCTCCCTGGAAACCAGGAAGAAGAACTCCCTGGAAGGCCCACTGTAGTCCAGCCTGGAACACACAGACACACACACATTGACACTGGTGGATTGTATCTGTGAGAATTCTGTATTGACCCTCGACCAAGCGTTCTTCCAGACGCCCTCCCCCCTGCTCACCCCTCCTCCCCCCTGCTCACCCCTCCTCCCCTACGAAGCTGACGTAGAGCTTGCTCCTCTGCAGGTCTTTGCGGGAGTAACACATGATTTGGTTGAAGGCATCTTCCAACAGGTGGTCCCTACGGATGATCAACCTGAAGGCGGGGGGGGTGTACGTTAAATCCGTGTTTTCCAGAATCGAGACTTAGAAGGTGAGAGGATATCGGCGTTTCAATTCAAGTTCCACATTTTTGCCATTCGCAACAAGTACACTGGAATTCTTTGGTCATGTTCAATCACTGAAATAGGGTTAGGGTTAGTATAGGGTAAAAGATGGCCCCTACTTGAGTTTGCCAGGGCCCTGGCCGTAGCCCTTGGTCTCCAGCTTCCTGTAGAAGTTCCTCAGCTTGGCCTCAAAGTCCCTCTTATACGGGGCAGGGGCCCTGGCGTTGGCTCTCTGGGTACCTGGGGTGGAGAGAGGGAGAGAGAAAGGGCGAGAGGCCGAGGTTGAGACTCTAAAAAGGCTGGTTGAGAAAGAGAGAGAGAAGAGAGAGAGAGACCTTTCTCACCAGGTGAGTTCTGAGGGGAGGATACAGGTGATCCTCGCGGTGAGTGGCAGTAGCTGGGGTGCAGTAAGGCATGGGGAGGGACATACGACATCACTTCCTCCTCAAACAGGCTGCCACGGGAAGACCAGAGAGTCAGTTGACTAACAGTCTCAGAAATACTTCAATAATATTTATCTGTCTGCCTGTCTGACTGCCTGCTTGCCTGCCAATCTGTCTGTCTGCCTGCCTGTCCATTTATGTCTGTCTTGTCTGTGTCTGTCTCTCTATCTGCCTGCCTGCCTGCCTGCCTGCCTACCTTAGCAGTATGACCAGGTCTGCATCTCCTGACAGTCTGGCCAATCCTGATACTCCCTCATTCCGAATCAGCTGCACCTTCTCCCTGTAGACACACACACATACAAACACATATATAGAAGCATTTTAGAGTTGGTGTGTATACAGTGTATGTACTTACAGCGTGTGTGTTGGTGTGCACAGTCAGACCTCAGCGAGTGGTTCCGGATCAACTCTGGCTGTCTCTCCTGCAAAATCTCAGTGATGTTGGGCTGACGGAGAAATGCCACAATCTTGTCGTTGTAAGCTGAGAGAGGATTGGAGGTTTTTTGTGTCAGTGCTGAACTAGGTCCTGATTTCTCCTGATTCTAGAGGTTATGTTGTAATAGTATATGGTAGTAAGAAGTGTTGATGTGCAGGTGTGCAAAGTGTTGATACTGAGGAGAATGTGGTGTGTGTGTGTGTGTGGTTACTCACCCACTGGTACCATGTCCTGGTGTTGGCCGCGGTTGGCAGAGCTAAATGTGCTGGAGGGCCGAGGCAAGACTGGAGGCCCAGAGTGACGAGGGTCATCACTCACCTGGATCCCACACACACACACACACACACACACACAAAGAGGATTGAGTTGAGTAAGCACGCCACACTGTGTGTATGTGCACTGTACAGGTGTGTGTGTTTGTTGGTGATCAGGAGTGTGTGTGTGGTCTCACCATGCGGCGTGGGCTGACTTCCCCTGCACTGTGGCTGCGTTGACGTGTCAGGTGTTGGCGGTGGGCCAGCAGGCCGGCAGGACGGGCACTCTGCAGGGGCAACCGAGGATCGATGAACGTGGTGGCACGGCAGTTATGGTCCACAAAGAAAGACTGTAGACACACACATGAACACATGCTAGAGCTGCTTGAGAGACACAGATCTATGGAGCGAATAGAGGCTTGTACCAGGAGCAGTATTCTCTACCAGGTACGTGTCTTGTACCAGTTGTGTATTCTACCCGGAGCAGAGTCCTGTATCAGGTCTATGTCCTCTACCAGGTGTGTGTCCTGTACCAGGTGTGTGTCCTGTACCAGGTGTGTGTCCTGTACCAGGTGTGTGTCCTGTACCAGGTGTGTGTCCTGTACCAGGTGTGTGTCCTGTACCAGGTGTGTGTCCTGTACCAGGTGTGTGTCCTGTACCAGGTGTGTGTCCTGAACCAGGTGTGTGTCCTGTACCAGGTGTGTGTCCTGTACCAGGTGTGTGTCCTGTGTCCTGTACCAGGTGTGTGTCCTGTGTCCTGTACCAAGTGTGTGTCCTGTGTCCTGTACCAGGTGTGTGTTCTGTACCAGGTGTGTGTCCTCTACCAGGTGTGTGTCCTGTACCAGGTGTGTGTCCTGTACCAGGTGTGTGTCCTGTGTCCTGTACCAGGTATGTGTCCTGTGTCCTGTACCAGGTGTGTGTCCTGTACCTTGCCAGTGTGGTCGTGCTTCATCTCCCAGCCCCTTGGCAGCTCCAGCTGCTTGTTGGAGAACATGTTGAGGAAGGTCACCAGGTCACGGTTGTGCTGGTAACGCTCATAGTGATGGCCGTCTCGCCGCACTTTACTGATCATGTGCTTCAGACAGGCGTTGGTGGTGAACATACGGTAGGCACTCTGGACACACACACGCACACACAGTTAGATTTCTTCTTCCAAATAGGATACTCGATTGTGTGTGTCTATTAATTGTGCCTGTGTGTATGTGTGGGTTTGTGTGTGTGTTTTTGGTGTGTGAGTGCATGGTGTTTGTGTTTCTAGTGTGTGTGTGTGTGTGTGTTCTTACAGGGTTGGAATGCAGCACAGTGAAGAAGTCTGGGCTGGTGAGGAACTTGGCGCTGGGAGACTGGAGGAGCAGAGACAGACGGGACCTGGAGCTGGAGGGGACCACTACACCATCCCTCCGGTACTCTGGAACACACACACACACAGCAGAAATACAGGTTTTCAATTCAGGGCACCAGTAAAAATACAGTAAAAGCAGACTAGCTAGGTTAACTACATCTCCCAAGATGCACTGGGAGGCTACCGGGTAGGGTGGGGCTTGTCATGTCTGGCTCGTCAGGAGGCAGCTCATTTATGGGCTCCTCTGTCCTCTCATTGGTCATTGTCCGGTGGATGCTCTGGTACCTGAGAGAACAGGAGGATGGAAAGAGAGAGAGAGAGAATGTGAGTGTGAATGTGTGTGTACTGTATGTATATGTGTGTGTGTGTGTGTGTGTGTGTGTGTGTGTGTGGTCCTGACCGTCTGTTGAGCTGCTCCATCTGCTGGATGGAGTCGGACCTCTGCAGCAGCTGGGGTGCGGGGGGGGCGGTGGGTCTCTGCCAGGTGGTGGTCCTGTTCACATGGTCCACGTAGAAGATACGGCCGTGACTGTCGATACGAGCCTCCCAGTCTGAACACACACACACACACATCGGTACACACAGGTATTCAGTGTTTAGTACAGCAGTTTAACAAGCACAGTCACACACACACAGATATGTGCCTCCCAGGTGTCCACACACACACAGATATGTGCCTCCCAGGTGTCCACACACACACACAGATATGTGCCTCCCAGGTGTCCACACACACACAGATATGTGCCTCCCAGGTGTCCACACACACACACACAGATATGTGCCTCCCAGGTGTCCACACACACACACAGATATGTGCCTCCCAGGTGTCCACACACACACACACACACAGATATGTGCCTCCCAGGTGTCCACACACACACACAGATATGTACCTCCCAGGTGTCCACACACACACACAGATATGTGCCTCCCAGGTGTCCACACACACACACACAGATATGTGCCTCCCAGGTGTCCACATACACACAGATATGTGCCTCCCAGGTGTCCACACACACACAGATATGTGCCTCCCAGGTGTCCACACACACACACACACACACAGATATGTGCCTCCCAGGTGTCCACACACACACAGATATGTGCCTCCCAGGTGTCCACACACACACACACACACACACAGATATGTGCCTCCCAGGTGTCCACACACACACAACACACACACACAGATATGTGCCTCCCAGGTGTCCACACACACACACACACACACAGATATGTGCCTCCCAGGTGTCCACACACACACACACACTCACACAGATATGTGCCTCCCAGGTGTCCACACACACACACACAGATATGTGCCTCCCAGGTGTCCACGCACACACTTACTGGGAGGAAGCGCCTCCTCCACCCTCTGGTATCGGCTGATGTCATGACGGACAGAAGGTAGAGAGCGGACAGACTGGTGACCGTTCACTGCAGCCCCTGTGACACACACACACACAAGTTTACAAAAGTCAAGTCTGAACACTCCCTAATACGACCATCCAGCTCTAGTAAATCAAGTGCACCTATAGTCTCACCTGGCTCTCTGTCCATCTCAGCCACACTGGGACAGGGCTCCGTAGCCCCACCCGGCTCGGCCGCCCCCGCCCCCTCTGCCTTAGGCGCACCCCCAGAGGCCTGCATGCTCTGCCTCCTCTGCCAGATGTCCCCGCCCTCCTCCTCTTCATTGGTCCTCCCTTCCGATGCCCCTCCCCCACCACCCTGGTCAGCGATGTCACAGACTCCTCCCACCTCTCTGGTGCAGGACTCCGCCCCTTCCTCCTCAGCCTTGGGAGCTATTTCCTGTATCCTCTCCCCTTCCTGGTAGAACAGAATGTAAATTAGGGGTGGATCAGGGGAAGGAGGGAGGGGTGTAGAGACTGGAGAAAGAGGGGGAATAGGAGGACTGTGTTCAGCATAGAAAGTTACCACAGATGTTCCCTTGAGCCGATGCCTGAACTTTACTGTGCTAATAAGACACGGAGAGGAGGTGTAAAGGAGGGGAGGTGGAGAAGAGAGGAGGTGGAGAGGAGTTAAAGAAGAGGGGAGAGGAGGGGAGATGGAGTTGAGGAGAGAGGAGGGCAGGTGGAGATCTCACCTGTCTATCTTGAGCTGCCAGGGTAGCAGGAGCAGGGAGGGAGGTGCTGGCTGTCCTATCAGCTGGGGTGATCTGGCTGCTGCTCTCTGGCGCCCCCAGGGCTTCAGTAGGAGCAGCAGCACCGGCTTCACAAGCCGGAGACCGTGAAGAAGAACCAGCCTCAGCTTCAGATGGAGCCATCACGGAACTAGCCTCTATATCAACCCCAGCCCCGACCCCGGCCCCAGGCCCGGCCGTGTCTCCCTCCCCCCCCGCCTGCCCCTCTCTACCTTGCTGTCCCTGTTCAGAGACCACAGGGCTCCCCCCACATGCCTGCACCCCATTGGCCAAGCCTGTCTGCACCACAGCCTTCCTGCCCGGCTGCAATAGGTCCACGTGTGGCTCCGCTTCCTCGTCCTCGTCAGAGTCGATGTGCAACATGGCCGACAGCCGCGTGTCCGTGGGGAAGCTGGAACGTAACCGTGGCGACACCCCACCCAGAGGCCCCACCCCCCCCGGAGCCTTAGATGCCTCAATGGCATCCAGGTAGTCATTCAACGAAACCTGCCGGTGGGTGTGGCTTCCTGTGTTCGCTCCTTGCAGGACCTCTTCCTCTCCTCCCCCCTCCCTCCAGACTTCCTCGTCCATCTCCCCAAGCTCCTCCCCGTTGCGCAGTACCTCAGCCAATAGTGAGCCTTCAGAGCCAGTGGGGGAGGGGCCCCCGGTGGCGGGGGGCGGGGTGGAGCTGGTCCTCATCGTCTGACGGGCTGCCAGGGTCCCCGTTGGCTGACGCCCCCAAAATGGAGCCCAGCGCATCTGCAGAGGCCTCTGATTGGATGAAAGAAGGGAGGGATAAAGACAGGGAGGGACTGAGATTTGATGACAAACACACAACCCTAACCCTATGACAAGCACACAACCACTCATATAAACACATCCACACACACACTCATATAAACACATCCACACACACACTCATATAAACACATCCACACACACACTCATATAAACACATACAAGCACACAAACACTCATATAAACACATCCACACACGCACTCATATAAACACATACAAGCACACAACCACTCATATAAACACATCCACACACACACTCATATAAACACATACAAGCACACAAACACTCATAGAAACACATCCACACACACACTCATATAAACACATCCAAGCACACAAACACTCATAGAAACACATCCACACACACACTCATATAAACACATCCAAACACAAACACTGATACAAACACATCCAAACACAAACACTCACACAAACACATACACACACACAAACACTCATATAAACACTCATATAAACACACAAACACTGATACAAACACATCCAAACACAAACACTCATATAAACACATCAAAACACACACACTCACACAAACACTCATATAAACACATCCACACACAAACACTCATACAAACACATCCACACACAAACACTCATATAAACACATCCACACACAAACACTCATACAAACACATCCAAACACAAACACTGATATAAACACTTTCAAACACACACACACTCATATAAACACTTCCACACACAAACACTCATATAAACACATCCAAACACACACACTCACACAAACACTCATATAAACACATCCAAACACACACACTCACACAAACACTCATATAAACACATCCAAACACACACACTCACACAAACACTCATATAAACACATCCAAACACACACACTCATACAAACACTTCCACACACACACACGGGCTCTTGTCTCACCGTCATGCCCGGTGGAGGTGATCCTGAACTGCAGCTGCCCACTGACATTGTCCGTGGGAAGCCGGCGAGACAGAGGGTAGCTGACACACTGCTCTCTGAGGACACACACACACAGCTTCATGAGGATCTGACACACTGCTCTCTGAGGACACACACACACAGCTTCATGAGGATCTGACACACTGCTCTCTGAGGACACACACACACAGCTTCATGAGGATCTGACACACTGCTCTCTGAGGACACACACACACAGCTTCATGAGGATCCATAGGTAGTCAATATTGATGAGACGATGACAAAATGTGTGTGTCTGTATGCATGTGTGTATATGTGTGTGTGTGTGTGTGTCTGTGTGTGTTTGTACGTACTCTGCTGCAGGCCTCTCTAAGAGCCTCTGCACAGGGATGGTCAGCTGACCTAGGAAACGCTTGATGATTGGTCGACTCTTGGCAAACTTATCCTTCACTTCAATTTCCAGCACGTCAGTCATCAGAGCCACAAATGTATACTTCTAAAGAGACAGGGATGGAGGGATGGAGGTCAAAGAGGAAGAGTGGAAAAAAAGAAACATAAAAGGTAAGAATACAAAAATAAGCTACCAAATGTTTCATCCAACTAAAAATCCCCCCTCCAGACAGGTGGACGCTAGACAGGGTGTGTGTGTGTGTGTGTGCCCCACCTCTCTGTGCCAGACAAGGTGTGTGTGTGTGTATATGCCCCACCTCTCTGTGCCAGACAAGGTGTGTGTGTGTGTGTGCCCCACCTCTCTGTGCCAGACAAGGTGTGTGTGTGTGTGCCCCACCTCTCTGTGCCAGACAAGGTGTGTGTGTGTGTGCCCCACCTCTCTGTGCCAGACAAGGTGTGTGTGTGTGTGTGTGTGCCCCACCTCTCTGTGCCAGACAGGGTGTGTGTGTGTGTGCCCCACCTCTCTGTGCCAGACAGGGTGTGTGTGTGTGTGTGTGCCCCACCTCTCCGTACCAGACAGGGTGTGTGTGTGTGTGTGCCCCACCTCTCTGTGCCAGACAAGGTGTGTGTGTGTGTGTGTGTGCCCCACCTCTCTGTGCCAGACAGGGTGTGTGTGCCCCACCTCTCTGTGCCAGACAGGGTGTGTGAGTGTGTGCCCCACCTCTCTGTGCCAGACAGGGTGTGTGTGCCCCACCTCTCTGTGCCAGACAGGGTGTGTGAGTGTGTGCCCCACCTCTCTGTGCCAGACAGGGTGTGTGTGTGTGAGTGTGTGCCCCACCTCTCTGTGCCAGACAGGGTGTGTGTGTGTGTGTGTGTGCCCCACCTCTCTGTGCCAGACAGGGTGTGTGTGCCCCACCTCTCTGTGCCAGACAGGGTGTGTGTGCCCCACCTCTTCGTGCCAGACAGGGTGTGTGTGTGTGTGTGTGTGCCCCACCTCTCTGTGCCAGACAGGGTGTGTGTGCCCCACCTCTCCGTGCCAGACAGGGTGTGTGTGTGTGTGTGTGCCCCACCTCTCCGTGCCAGACAGGGTGTGTGTGTGTGTGTGTGCCCCACCTCTCCGTGCCAGACAGGGTGTGTGTGTGCCCCACCTCTCTGTGCCAGACAGGGTGTGTGTGTGTGTGTGTGTGCCCCACCTCTTCGTGCCAGACAGGGTGTGTGTGTGTATGTGCCCCACCTCTCCGTGCCAGACAGGGTGTGTGTGTGTGCCCCACCTCTTCGTGCCAGACAGGGTGTGTGTGTGTGTGTGCCCCACCTCTCCGTGCCAGACAGGGTGTGCGTGTGTGTGTGTGTGTGCCCCACCTCTCCGTGCCAGACAGGGTGTGCGTGTGTGTGTGTGCCCCACCTCTCCGTGCCAGACAGGGTGTGTGTGTGTGCCCCACCTCTTCGTGCCAGACAGGGTGTGTGTATGTGTGCCCCACCTCTCCGTGCCAGACAGGGTGTGTGTGTGTGTGTGCCCCACCTCTCCGTGCCAGACAGGGTGTGTGTGTGTGTGTGTGCCCCACCTCTCCGTGCCAGACAGGGTGTGTGTGTGTGTGTGTGTGTGCCCCACCTCTCCGTGCCAGACAGGGTTGGTGGTGTTGGTGACGATGGCGGAGCGACGTTCTTGTCCGTGGTGTGTGAACGCCGGCAGGCCCCGCCTCCTGCCTGGCTGGATGGACATCTTCAGGTACGGGTCAGGGTTGAAGAACATGCCCTTCTTCAGACCCAGCGCACGCAGGTCTGCACACACACACACACACACACACACACACACACACACACACACACACACACAGGAGTCATTCATTCACATGGAGCAGAGTCAATGAGTTCCACACCTCCAAATGACTATCCCCTCAGGATTAAGCAACCATAGACAACAGGATAGGAATACTGCTAACAGACAGGATGAAAGATGATCAATCATTCAAACCGTATGTTAATCTGGTCCTGTGGGTTGGAGTGTGGACCCTGAATCCTGACCCCAGGACTCACCTGATAGGGTGAAGCTGACCAGTCTACGACAGTGCTCTGTCACCGATTGGCCCTCTGCTTGACCCTCGGCTCCCACCTGATCAGGAGAGAGCCAATGAGAGATCAACTGGGATGATGTCACTCAGCAGTTTCACAGACCAACCCGGGCCTCTTGCCAGCCAATCAGACGGCAGGATTAACACCCTCGCTATTTCATATCATATTAATACGGAACAGCTGGTGACATTGCTCCCAGGGAGAACACACACACACACACACACACACTGACCGTGACTCCAGGGTTTTTGACCGTGATGCAGGGTGTTGTAGCTCTCAGGGCTCCACTCACTCCATGGTAGTACTTAAAACAGATCTTTGTCTCAGCTGGGGAGAAAACACACACACAACCACACACACACAACGGGCATTTAAAAATACTGCTTCCATATGAGCCCATGTTCATATCAACAACACACACACACACGCGCACACACACTCACGCTCCATGTAGTAGGGTCCAGGCTCTAGCCTCCAGACAATCTGGCCCCGCTGGGTTCCGTTCACCCCACGGTTCTTGGAGTCCCACACGTTAGCAGGGCACGACTCATCTGGAGAGACAAACACGGCAACGTCACGCTAACGTCACAACAAGAACACGCTACAAACACGCTAGCTACAGAGCCAGCACAGCCCTGACAGGTCACACACACACACATAAGGAAAGGAGGAGGAGGAGGAAGGGAAGATTAGAAGAAAGGACCCTGTCTAGTAAGGCTGCTGTTACTCAGACTGACCCCCCCTCACCCCCCTCACCCCCCCCCCTCACCAATGTGGTATAACCCGATCCAGTCTGTGGCATCTACTTCCTCCTTGATGTCCCAGGAGATGACCAATGGGCTCTGGAGGGCGTGGCCTAGTGTGAACTGGTAGGTGGAGGCGGTGAGAGAGGACCGGCTCTCGGACGTCACCAGGTCCGTGTCGCTATTGGCTCGCTGCAAGCCCATAGGCTCCGCCCCAGACTCCCCAGACCCTCCCCTGGACCCACCCCCTTGTTCTGATAGGCTGCGGAGGTTCTCAGGGCTGATGGTGTAGCGCATGTGCGGACTCCGCCTTTGGACCACCATCAGGTGCTCCCGCGCGGAGGACGCAGCCGTCGCCATGGTCACCGAGGAAGAGGGGGAGGAGGGAGGGAGGGGCGACGGATGAGGGTGTCGGTGCGAAGGGTGGTGATGGTGGTGATGGTGGTGGTGATGATGGTGGTGAGTGGGGGGAGTGGGAGGGAGGGTGGGAATGGGGGTGGGGGCGGGGGCGGGGGGGGGAGGACGGCCGTAGCGAGAGAGGGGCGAATGGTGGAGGCTGGGGGGGAGGGGGGGTGCTAGGTAGGGAAGGAGTGGAGATCGGAGGGGGAAGGAGGAGGGGGGAGCGGGGACCGGTAGCTGGGAAGGACCAGGATGGAAAAGCTCCCCCAGGAGCAGTCCTCAAGTCTGGCTCTCACTGATCAGCATCACATCCCTGATCACATCCTTCCCTGAACACTCTTGTGCCCCTGAGCAGGGCACTGTCTTGTAACTCCACCCAGGAGCGCTGCACAGTGGCTAACACTCTAGTCCTCTTGACAATGGTAAAGCTTTCAGGTTGTCCCCGTTTCCAATTTTGGTGTCTTCCTCTTGCTTTTTGTGTCCTCTTCCTGCTTCTTGACTCCACGTCCTGGTTTTTGCTTACTCTTTCTGTTTCCTGTGTCCAGATTTTGTCCAACAAAGTGGTTTTGCCGCCTCTGCTGCTAGCTTGCAGTCTCTACACACACTCCCTACAGCAGCTGAGCGGAAAAGGAATGGAGGAGAGGAGAGGTGGCGGAGGAGAGGAGAGGTCTATAGAGAGGGTGGGGGGTCCACCGTTGGGTGAGTCCTGCTGGGTGGGGAGGGGGGGGGGTAAGTCCAGCCCGGATGGAGAAATGCCAGAGGGAGGCTGGTTGCTGGAGACCTGTGAGAGAGGGAGGGAGAGGCAGAAGGTGGGAGAGAAAGGGGACGGTCAATATCACACAGCGAAACATCCCACAGAACCAAGCGAGGAAGATGGGTGAGGATGGGGAGATAGAGGAGGTGGGAAGGAGGAGGGATGGTGAGGGAGGGAGATAGAGGAGGTGGGAAGGAGGAGGGATGGTGAGGGATGGTGAGGGAGGGAGATAGAGGAGGTGGGAAGGAGGAGGGATGGTGAGGGATGGTGAGGGAGGGAGATAGAGGAGGTGGGAAGGAGGAGGGATGGTGAGGGATGGTGAGGGAGGGAGATAGCGGACGGTGGGAAGGAGGAGGGATGGTGAGGAGGGAGACTAGAGGCGGTGGGCAGGAGGAGGGATGGTGAGGGAGGGAGATAGAGGAGGTGGGGGAGACAGTAGAGTGCTGGGGGGGCTGCGTATCACAGAACCTTACTCTAGGCCAGGCTGCATTAGCAACACTTACATCTATTGATCCTTCCTCTGCTTTCTCTTTCAGCATATCTACCTTCTGGTATACCTCTCATTTCCTCTCTTCTCGCTCTAACTACACACACACACACACACACCCCCCTCCATTCCATCTCTATATCTCATCCTCCTTCTATCTCAATTACACTGTAGTTCTCCGGGCCTTGTGTTGCCATGGTGAAGGCTTATTATGCTGGTTCACACTCAGTCAGCACCCGAAACACTCTAACTCTATCCACTCTGTCTCCCTCGGTTTCCCAGCTCTCTCTCTCTCTCTCTCTCTCTCTCTTTCCCTCTCTCTGACTCTCTCTCTCTCTATCACCCTCTATCTATCACTCTCTCCCTCCCCCAGTCCTGCTATGCCTTCCTTCTGTTTTCCCTTCTCTCTCTCTCTCTCTTCCCACTGACAGCAGTGCCTGAGAACGCTAATTTGGGGAGACACTTGGGAATGGTGTGTGTGATGAGGGGGATGGGGGGGGAGGGGGGGTCAGGCTGGACAGACACGGGAAGGTGCTAGGGGCTGGAAGGAGAGTTCTAAGGTCAAGCAAAGGTCACTGAATGATTCATATGGAGAGTGTCTGAGATAGAGGGGACGTGAGAATCTCTCAGCAAGACGGTGATTAACAATGTACAGGGTGTGTGTGTGTGTGTTTCCTCAGGCTTATGCTGTGGTTGGTTCCACACTCACAAACATACACACACACCAAGAGAGAGAGAGAGAGAGAGAGAGAGAGAGAGAGAGAGACATCGCATCAGCATCACGGATCATTTGAAAAATAACTCAAAGGCCGGATCTGAGTGTAGCGCAGAGAACAGAGGCACACGTGCCCACATACTGTAATCTACATGCACACACACACACACCACACTCTAGCATACACACAAACAAAAACAACATGCCGCCAATATGGCGCCCGTGCACGCACGCAATAGGTGTGTCCTTGATCTGGGTGAGGATTAGCAGGAGAGATGGGGGGATTTTGTTCACAGTCCTCACTCTTAATCCTTGTATTACCACGGCTCAAGCTGACAAGGCCACCCGCAACGGCAGAGAACTAGGAGCGGAGACAGCACGGCCCAGGGTAAGAGAAGAGAGAGAGGAGAGAAGGAAAACGAGAGAGAGGAAGGAGCGAGACAGGCGACAGACGAGAGTGAGAAGAGGCAGCGAGAGAAGGCACACAAGCGAGAGGAAGCGAGAGAAGGAAGCAAAAAGCGAGAGGAAGCGAAAGAAGGAAAACCCGGATGCAGCGTCAGGAGCGAAGGCAAGCAGAGAGCGAGGGAGAGAGAGAAGGAAAAAAGAGAGAGGAAGCGAGAGAAGGACACAAGAGAGGAGGCAGAGAGGACGGAACAAAGCGGAGGAGGAGCGCGCAGGCCACACAGCGCGAGGCAGAGAGAGAAGACACAAAAGCGAGAGGAAGAGCAAGAAGAACACCAGCAGAGAAGCAGCGAGCAGAGGAGCGCGCAGCGGAGGAAGAGAGCGCAGAGGACCGCCCCGCGAGAGGAAGAGAGAGAAGGAAAAAAAGAGAGAGGAAGCGACGACGGAAACAAGCGAGAGGAGAGATAGCACGAAAACAAGAGGACGCGGCAGAGACGCAGGAAAACAAGCTAGAGCAGACACGACGGAACCCAGAGTCGAGAAGAGACAGAAGAACAACAATCGTACGTGCATCTACGATTCAATACTATCCTTATCTCCTACTCTTGCTTATCGTCGCTACATTACACCCATATCTATAATTCTGCCCTTCCACCCTCTCTCTTCATCTCTCTCCTTCCACCATCTCTCTTATCCTCTCCGTCCCCCTCTCTCTTCATCTCTCTCAGTCCCCAGTACATTCACTCTCTTTCATCTCGCCTGACATCTGACTCCCCTCTCTCTTCATCTCTTTCTCATCCTCCATCTCTGATTTCTATTCCTCCCTTTGCTCCTCTCCATTCCTCACCGTCTCACGCGGACCATGTTCCTCCTGCTTAATTGTCAAGGCCTTCTGTCGTCCTTCTCCCTCCTCCATATTCTTTGGAGTGTGTTTGTTGCGCGGCCTATGACCCAGGGTCGGCCACATGCAAAGGCCTCTGGGAGATGGGAGATGCAATACAGCTAAGGAGATGCTTAGCCCAGTTGTGCACACACACACACCACACACACCACACACACCACACACACCACACACACCACACACACCACACACACCACACACACACACCACACACACCCAAAGACTCCAGAGGTGCTGGCGCCATGGCTGTCCTCAAATCATCCAGGCAGCTCAGCTCATAGCGATCCACAGGTTAGTCTCTCCTCTGTGAATATATACACACTGATAGTCCTGTATAGTAAAGCTTAGTGTTGTGCCTACGTAGGCCCTAGAATGATAAGTGAATAAATATGTTAGTGATATCAGGATGGTAGCCAGACTTTGTTAGGTTATTTATACCATTTGAAGGCTGCGATATATATACCCTGACACCAACAAGATTCTTTCTCACACACACAGGCGGTGATATTAATGGCCGAGCACTAACAAGCCAGAAACTAAACACCCAGCAACTGACCCATATCTCTGTGTATCTCTGTACATGGCATATAGTGGCACCACATTTTAAGCTTTATTTGAATTCACAAATTACTCTATGTTTCAATTCTGATCAAAGTTCCCAGAAATACCAACACTTATGGATACTGATAGCTGTATCCCTCCTCGTTTATATTGGGCACAATAGAATCTGAAGGCCATTGAAATGTCCCTGGGCTCCCCAATATAAGCACCAGGACCCTGCACCTGTACTCATGGTCCTACATGCGTAGCGACTGTTTGATACACACACATACACACACACCATGGGAAAGAACAAGGGGAAACGGACAGCCAGAGAGGAGTACTGTATGTGATCACACGCACACATTCTTTCCCAGGCCGTGACACACAGGAATGCAGTGGGAGGGGGCTCTCACAGGAAGTTCTACATTGTTCTCCAATCACGGCTCAGGCTATATTAGTCCTCCCAGCAGCCCCCCTCTTCTATGCCCCCTGCCTGTATAAACCATCCTGGGATCCATTACAAAGGGTGCACTTGATTTGCCTCCCAGTTGGAACTCATAGGATTGATCTATAGTTTTAACACCACCGGGAAAGATAAATCAAATGTGTTACATGTACCCTATTTATCAGCTAATTGTATTTTCGTTAGAACTGAGAAGCATGAAGACATAGAGTGAAAGATGCTATGAACCAACAAGCCTCTGGGTGTAGGAGCACATGCTCAACAGGAACAGGAAGGACCTCATCTGGACCAGGCCCTTTCAAGGGCTTACTACCAGGAGTTTGGTCAAACGTTCCACTGGACAGCGATAGAAAAAACACCTGTACCATCTTATGATTGGTCTGTTTAGGCAGCTTGTAGAGAAACCCCACCGCTGATGAGTTCTAGATCCTGCTCGGCTCTGTTACTTTAGGCCATTGGCCTGGGGTTAAAGACCTAGTCAGCCAATCAGGGCAGTACCAATATGCTGACCAATATCCTGTTCCTGTGGTTGCAGAGACCTCCTGGCTCCATGTTCACACACATCAGATGGGCCAGACACACATCACTGATCTGATAGGACCAGATGTGTTCCTTCTGTTAAGAATGCTGGTGTGACGGTGTGTAACGGGCGTAGCCACGGTCCGTCACAACAAGGTGTCGTTCGCCACTCGCTGGACTCGAACGCACGACCTCAGACTTGCCAAGCGCGACCACTACCAACTACACCAAAGAAAAGCTAGCTATTCGTTGTTGCGGGTGGCCCATTACACACCTAAGGAGTGAGTTTCACCAGTTCGCACCGGTTACACTGGGACTAGGTTTGAGACTTCCTGGTACTATATGTAGTCTTTCTATAACCGGACCACGCTATAAAATCAACCTGACAAATTATTTATGAAGTCCTCCTCTCTATCTTCTCCCTGGAGACACAGCCCTCAGTACGCTTTATACTTACTTAGCTTATGCATCTCTCAGCCTCCCTGTCTACCAGCTCACCTGTTCTCTCTGTCTGCATCATCTTCCTGTCTACCAGCTCACCTGTTCTCTCTGTCTGCATCATCTTCCTGTCTACCAGCTCACCTGTTCTCTCTGTCTGCATCATCTTCCTGTCTACCAGCTCACCTGTTCTCTCTGCCTGCATCATCTTCCTGTCTACCAGCTCACCTGTTCTCTCTGTCTGCATCATCTTCCTGTCTACCAGCTCACCTGTTCTGTCTGTCTGCATCATCTTCCTGTCTACCAGCTCACCTGTTCTGTCTGCCTGCATCATCTTCCTGTCTACCAGCTCACCTGTTCTGTCTGCCTGCATCACCAGCTGTCTGAGACTGGTCTCACCTGCCAGATCACCAGGCCTGAGATACAACCCCACACAAACTGCTAGGGTGTATGTGTGTGAGGCTACCTCTGATAGGTAATATATACCTGATCAGAAAGAATAACCTGATTGTTGTTATTATTACGCAATGTCTGGGATGATCAGACCCATCATAGTAACTGTATCCATCCGGATTACGTACCTTAATACAAAATAAATTGCATCAGAATGTAACCCTCTTAACAACGCAATCTGTTTCAAGTTGATATTGGACTGACATTAGAAGAGTGTATAGCCTATCTAATGTGTTTTCACTCTAGCTGTCACAAACGCTGCTAGTGTCTGCCAGCGCGAGCCCCCGGTATGAAAACAATAACCGAAACCCAGAAATACATTACGTAAGCGCACTCTTACTCTTTTTACTTACCGTCAAAATAACGGTGAAAACCCCCGTTATAATATGTCACGAAGCATCAATCACGCTCTCACATCAACATGTCACACGGTGGATTTGGTTTTCATGACCGGACAGCGTCTGACTCCCGAGATTTGGTCATGGAGGACAGCCCGAATAGGGCCGTACCCCCGACAATCTGTCAGCTTTCTGCCGGGGATCCAGTCCTCCTCGGCGGCTGCTCCCTACCGCTCCCACACGTTGTTTCTCCAGGTTCGGATAGAAAAACGGGATGAACTGGACTTTCCGTTACACGATGCAAGTGATCCGTTTCCCAGTGGTGAGTTATTAAGCGCTTGTTACAGCGATTTATTTTTGAAAGCGCCAGTATAAGTGGAGACAGTCTTCATATCTTATTTATTTTGAAGACTTCACATCCGCCGCCCAGTTTCCGTTCCGCTGGTCACTATGGAGACCTTCCCAGTTCAGTGGTATCCTGCACGGTTTAGAAACGTGCATGATACCAGACGTGAACAAATATAACACATATTTCAACAACAAAAAAGAAGAAAAAAAACAAAAAAAGCCGTAGTACTTTACGAGAGCTCTTACCAAAAGGCCTGCAAGATCATGGGGCTTGATGGTCTGACGTTTGCGACGGCGGCATCTGTACCGAAAGTAGAGCGTCTCAGAGCGCAAGATGTTAACGGGCAGACGCCGAGGGAGAGGATCAAGCAAATCCTACTGTCTCAATCCCAGATGAAACACAGAGAAACTACTCCGCACACGGCCGACGACCTCACGATCACAGTAGATTAACACACACACAAACACTCAATAAAAAGGAAGAGGCGTAACACACATTTCATTTTTGTATAAATTAAAAGAAACAGTTGAACATACTTCACAACTTATGTAAACAGCCTCTGTTCAAATCAGTTATAACCCAAGTATAAAAATAAAGCATTTTGGCCTAGTGAGCTGTATAAAGGGAAAGAGGAGGAAAGGAGGGGGATTGACACAGGCCTGTGGACCACAGGCCCTAATATTCAAGTTATAGCATAAACAAGGCTGAGATATGCGTGTGTGTTCAGACAGTACAGTGTGTGTGTATGAGGTAGCGGGCCATGTCCACGTTCCCACTGGCCTGGTATATGAGAGACAGGTTGAACGCAATCTCTCTCCTGAGGTCCACCTGGTCATCGTCTATACCCTGGAAGTCAGGAGAGAAGGAGTCAGTCGTGTTGTGTGTGTGTGTGTATGTGTGTGTGTGAGAGAGTGTGTGTATGTGGTGTGTGTGTGTGTGTGTGTGTACCTCCAGGTGTGGCGGGGGCAGACTCAGGGCCAGATGGTAGTAGTGTAGAGCCAGGTGTGCCAGGCCCATCTGCTGCAGGGCTCTGCCCAGGTTGTACATACTTTCCTGGCAGTGCCCACGCTGCTCAACATAACGCCACAGGAACGAGAACCCCTGCCACACACACACACACTTGTTTTACACAAACGTCTCACAAACGTCTAAACACACAGAAATCCTAGACACATACGCAAACACACCCCTGAACACAAACACACACACCTGCAGCACCAGTGGATGCCGTTTAGCTGTGAACCTCTGTGCAGCCATGTGAAAGAAGGTGAGGCCCACACACAAGCTGTAGAGAGGGTCTTCTGGGCGCACACGGAACGCCTGCACATATTGACCTACACGCACACACACACACAAAGTTGAGGAACAGAGCCGTGTATATTGAGTGTGTGTGTGTGTGTGTGTGCTTGTCGTTGAGCGTGTGAGGCGTGTACACACCCAGGGCGTGTTTAAAGCTTCCAGACACCAGGGCGTTGTGTCCACAGAGGACTGACAGGGCGTGGTTGTCGGGGTTCTTCAGCATCAGACGCAGGCAGAAGCGGTGATGACGCAGGTCCTGGGAGTTGATGGTCACCTGGTTAAACAGGTTCCACAGCTGGGGCCGGTCCAGGTCTTCCATCAGCATCAGTCTGTACACACATACACATGTAAATACACACACACACTTAATTACACACACTTAAATACCCACACACACGTAAATAGTGTCAGATAAGAGTCTGAGCGGCTGAGTCTGATGGCTGAGCGGTTAGGGAATCCGACTATTAATCAGAAGGTTTCCGGGTCGATTCCCGGGGCGTGCAAAATGAAGTTGTGTCCTTGGGCAAGGCACTTCACCCTACTTGCCTCGGGGGAAATGTCCCTGTACTTACTGTCGCTCTGGAAAAGAGCGTCTGCTAAATGACTAAATGTAAATACACACACACATGTAAATACACACACACACACATGTAATTACATACATATACACACACGTAAATACACAGATAAACACTCACACACATGTAAACACACACGCTCGCAAATACACACCTAACCCTACACATTAAAAGCATTTAAATCTGTTTTTGTTGGCAAATGAAAGATACGGAGGTAGCTTATTTCGATGTATTACTGTGCCACATTATTGCATCTAGCGGTTATGATGTTTAAAGAAATCACTTAAATTCACACATACTAATGCAAGGATCTGATTTTCCAAACAATCAAATGCAGATCGTGTCTAGTGTATGCACTTTGGTGTGGATGGGAGGAGCTGGATTACAGTGAATGCTCCTCAGCCTGACGAGCGCTCCACATCCACCACTGGGATTAGTCTTTCTTCCACAAAGACCCCAGTCTCCCTACTGTAACTAGTCAGGAGTGGCCATGTGTTCGACACCACTCACATTCTTGTCTTAATCACATAATACACACAACTTTTGTTTCATGACCACAGTAACCCACCAGCATCCATATTAAGAAGGGATCCCACACACACAAACATTTTTTTTTAATGTTTAATGTTTTTTATAAATGTTTTTGTGTGTTCTTTTTATGGACCTTGAGTCTGACAATAAAGATGATGACACACACACCTGATGTAGTTGTAGGCCTTGCGGTAGTTGTGGTCAAGGAAGGCTGCCGACAGGCCGAACACCTCCAGCTCCTTCCTCTTGGGCTTGACGTCGTAGAAGGAGTAGAACTCGAGCGAGGAGTCCACCAGGAGCTCGGCCTCTTTGTAGCGCTTCACCTCGCACAGCGTGCACACACTCTGCACCAGCAGCTGCCACCAGTCCTCCCGCGACAACACACTGGTCTTACCTACGGGAGAGACACACACACGCTCACACTTGTTCCTTCCTACTAAAGGTTTGAAAGGAAGGTAAGGGAGTCAGATGGTTGAGCGGTTAGGGAATCGGGCTAGTAATCAGAAGGTTGCCGGTTCAATTCCCGGCCGTGCATAATGACGTTGTGTCCTTGGGCAAAGGCACTTCACCCTACTTGCCTCAGGAAGAATGTCCATGTACTTACTGTAAGTCGCTCTGGATAAGAGCGTCTGCTAAATGACTAGATGTAATGTAAACTGATGCAGAAACACACACACACACACAGTCCTACCACTAATATCCTGGTAGGCTGCCTCCTGGTCGTCGATGTCGAACACCTCGTCGCTCGTGGCCTTCACCAGGCACAGGTGTCTCACCCCAGACACATTGGTGGCTCTCAAACACACCTCGGCACGCGTCATCGCAACCTGGAATGCACACACACACGCACACGCACACACACACGCACACGCACACAGGCATGTACACGCACACACACACAGGTATAAACACACATACACACATCCAGGAGAATAATGTATACTATAATAAGAATACTGAATAAGAATGAATCGGAGAGACATGATAACATATGTGTTACAGAGTGCGGGTTTCATGCGTGTGGCTGTGAGAAATTGTGTGAGCGTACGCGTGTGTTACATGTGTGAGAGAGTGTATATGCATGTGTGAGAAGATGACGTGTGTAGGCTGGGCTGTAGGCTGGGCTGTAGGCTGGGCTGTAGGCTGGGCTGTAGGCTGGGCTGTAGCCTTCTCTCCATCTCTCCTGTGCTAAAGACTGGAGTTGTTTTTTCATGATGGTTGTCAGACCTCATTGTGTGACTAACTTTTGCGTTAATCATTTGTTGATAAGCAAGGGTCAAGATGTGGTCTGATTGGTTGTTCTTGTATATCATAGTTGGGTGTAAAGGGAATGTGAAGCTGTGCTCTAGGTTCTTCTTCTCCTGAGGTTCTCCTCCTGAGGTTCTTCTTCTGAGGTTCTTCTCCTAAGCTCTGGCTTGTCCTTCTCCTGAGGTTCTCCTCCTGAGGTTCTTCTCCTGAGGTTCTTCTCCTGAGGTTCTCCTCCTGAGGTTCTCCTCCTGAGGTTCTCCTCCTGAGGTTCTCCTCCTCAGCTCTGGCGTCTCCTGAGGTTCTTCTCCTGAGGTTCTTCTCCTGAGGTTCTCCTCCTGAGGTTCTTCTCCTGAGGTTCTCCTCCTCAGCTCTGGCTTCTCCTTCTCCTTGCTTTCCTCTTACTCTCTCTCCGATTTACAATAATCACGGTAGAGTAGGTACGATTTGATAACATGTTTGCCTTGTAATTGATTTCATTCATTTTAGTTTATCAAATATAAATTTAATTTAACTTTAACCAGTCTTGCTTTGATTGAACCCAAAGAGTCAAATAACTGCAATTCCATAATTATTCAATATGTATACACTGTCCAGTTTAACCATCTTCCATTAGATCAAGGGGCATATGGGCTGAGCATTTCAATACTCTCCTCAACTCCCAAAACACTTCCAACCCATCCATACTTGCAGATTTCCCAAACGTCCCCCTTGTTCACCATCTGGATTCCCCCGCCCAGTTTCACTGAGGTTCACAAAGCCATGAAAAGCCTCAAAAACAACAAGAGTCCTGGCCCTGATGGAATCCCTGCGGAAGTGTTTAAGCATGGTGGCTACCTCCTCACCCGTCGGTTTCACCAGCTAATAACTAACATCTGGTCCTCGGAAACCATCCCCCAGGAGTGGAAGGATGCAGAGATCATCACCATCTATAAGAGAAAGGGCGACAAAGCTGACTGTGGCAACAGCAGGGGAATCTCCCTTCTCTCTGTTGCTGGCAAAGTGCTAGCCAGAGTCATGCTCTTTCGATTGGTCTCTCACATTTCCGAGGACATCCTACCAGAATCACAGTGTGGGTTTAGGAGAGACCGCAGTACTACGGACATGATCTTTGTAATTAGGCAAGTACAGGAAAAATGCCGGGAACACCACAAGGATCTGTACGTAGCCTTCATCGACTTGTCCAAGGCGTTTGACACCGTCAACAGGAAACTCCTCTGGGAATTACTGGGAAAGTTGGGGGTTCCACCAAAGTTCCTCAACATTCTTCAAAATCTCCATGATGGAATGCAAGCCTGTGTTTGCATCGGAGGCCAGAAATCCCCCCTTTTTAATGTGAAAGTAGGGGTCAGGCAGGGCTGTGTCCTAGCCCCTGTCCTGTTCAACATGTTCCTGTCCGCAGTCACCCTCCTCTCACACAAAGCCCTGGAAACCACAGACGGTGTCCACATCCAGTTCCGGCTGGATGGAAACCTATTCAATATCCGGCGCCTGCAGGCCTTCACCAAAATCACCACGCGACAAATCCTGGAGCTCCAGTACGCTGATGACTGCGCACTCCTCGCTCACACACCAGTTGCTCTGCAGCGGGCACTTGATGTGGTAACCACCATATACAGTGCCCTTGGACTCAAAGTCAACATATCCAAAACTCAGATAATCGTGCAGCAAACATCCCACCAGCCGGAAGTGCCTATCTTCACTGTTGACGGCCAAAAGCTCACAATTGTCCCGCACTTCACCTACCTTGGAAGCGTCCTCTCACCCACCTGCAACATCGACAGTGACATCCAGGTCCGCATAGCCCTAGCCTCCTCTGCCTTTGGTAGGCTTAAAAACAGAGTCTTCCTAAATAGAAACCTGACAGTTTCTACAAAAGCAGCTGTATACAAGGCAGTCTGTCTGTCCACACTGCTGTACAGCTCAGAAGCCTGGACACCATATCAAAGGCACATCAGAACCCTTGAGGCATTCCACATCCGTTGCCTGCAAAGGATCCTGGGTGTGTCCTGGGAGGACAGAGTCCCTCATGTGGACATCTTCGACCGCACCCACACACCAAGCATCGAAGTGCTCCTTGCCACAAGACACCTGCGTTGGGTCGGCCATGTAGTCCGCATGCCCACCCAGCGACTCCCCCGCCAGATCCTCTATGGCCAACTTCAGGAAGGTCGTAGGTCTGCTGGGGGACAGCGAAAACGGTACAAGGACCACCTCAAAACCCTCCTGAAGCGCTGTGACATCCAGCCAGCATCCCTGGAAAGCCTGGCTGCCGATCGTCCCACATGGCGCTCAGCCAGCCACCAGGGTGTAGCACACCTCCAGGAGCAGACCACTGAGAGGAGAATACAGCGGCGTGCACAGAGACACCAGCGCGCTGCAGGGGCCACCCTCTCATGCACAGACTACATCTGCCCCACATGTGGCAAACCATGCGGGTCGCGCATCGGCCTCTATAGCCACATGAAATGGCACCAACGAAACCCCCCATAATAACCCAGCTCAAGTGGAGCAACGTCATCATCGAATACGATGGACAGCCATAAGCATATATGTATGTGTATTTATGAGTGAGTGTGTATATTGTGTGTGTGTGTGTGTGGTAGCCAGACCTTAAGCAGCATTCCCAGCATGGTGAGCATGGTGTCCAGGTAGTCCTCCAGCCGGCCTTGAGACCGAAGCAGAGTGGAGCGATGCAGCAGCAACTTCAACTCCTGGTGACACACACACACACACACCAAATTAGCACAGACACACACACCAAGTAAACACAGACACAAGACAGATGCAGAAATGACACCCACACAGAAGGGTTACACATTTTCAAACAGAAACACACACAAATACACTCACACACACAGACACAGACACCCCCGCCCAAACCTCCCACCTGTTGCGCGGCGGCGGCGTCCTGGGCCAGGGTCTCTGGGTCGTACATGGGCTGCAGGGCCTCCAGGGCCCTCAGGGGCCGGCCCAGCTGCTGCTGCAGGGTGGACAGGCACAGCCTGGCCTCCAGGTGCTGGGGAGCCATCTCCACCACCTTCAGGTAGCTCTGCACAGCGCCCTCCATCTGGCCCAGCGCCTTCAGACACTCTGAGAGGGAAGGAGGGGGTGGGGCCTTGGGTACATGTGTGTGTGTGTGTACCCACATGTGTGTGTGTCCCTGTGTGTTTGCGTGCGCGTGTGTGTGTGTGAGGAAGGGCGTGTACCTGCGTGCCGGAGCCAGACCACAGCCAGGTTGTACTTGTCGGAGCAGACGAGGGCAGAGAGGAGGGGCAGGGCCGAGGAGTACTGACCCTGGTCCAGGAAGGCCTCGGCCACGTCCAGGTACAGATCTCCCAGCTCCTCTGGGCTCTGGTCTGTCAGGCTGGACAGCATCACCTGGACACACACAGGCGCCACATGATCACTACAGGTATTCAGTGGAAGATAGAGAGGGATAGAAGGCTTACTCACTTCCAGAGGTTTGTAGACGTGCTGATGGATGAGGCACACCATCAGCTTCACCTTGATGTCTACTGGGACCGTGTCTGGGACCTGCACGTCTGTCACCTCCCCTAGAGATGGGAGGTGGAGGTGTGGGCGGAGGTGGGGTTGGGAAGTGTGGGTGAAGGTTTGGGTGGGAGGTGGGGCAGGCACAGAGAAAGGGGGGAAAGAGAGAGAGAGGGGAAGCAGTGCAATGACGAAGCAGATTGGAGAGGAAAAAGAAATTACGGTAGTAAACAAGTGTGTCATCGGAACACTAAAGGCCTATATATGCTTCTGCATTTTTCGAAAAACGCAGACGTGGGAACGCCCTCGTCTCCGTGGAACGCCCTCTGCGTGCTCTCCGTCAGCCCTCGGAGAGCTTTTGACGGATTGACGTGCACCTCCTGAATTACAACTATCCGTCGAAATTACGCAGAGCGACGGAGACCCCTTGGCTGTGATCGGTCCGTATTAAGAAGTCAGGGGCGGGGTTGCCGCTATGGGTTGCCGTGACCAACAAGACCCAGGGGTGGGGAACGTCCGACCTGCGGGCCATATGCAGCCCGAAAAATCATTTGGTCCAGCCCGCCATGGCATTGCAGTGCAGGCACCATATTATTAGGTGCATTATTCGTTGGCAGCAGCACTATTTTAATATGTGGAAGAGGACCGTGGAGGCGCTCAGCGTCGCGTTCTTGCAAATCAAGCCCCAATACGTTGTTGGTTTGGGCTAAACCCAGAATGTTTACAACGTCTGGCTCCGCGCCTGATTAACACTCGGATCGATAAGCAGTCTCTAAAATGGTAGTAGGCTAATATAAAAACATATACGATCCCTTTCCGTAATCATAATAACCCCCCAGAAATGTTCACTGCACACCCAGTCAAAGCAGGCTGCCCTTCCAGCTAGCATCACAAACATCACCAAAGAGAAGCAGTTTTTACAATTCATATTTCAGCTAAACAGTACATGTAAATCGGCATTTGAATTCAAATGTGACGAGAAATGGGCAGTGTAGTCGCTGAAACTGTGCTTATTTTATTGATCAAACGGCTCATTTGTAAATTTGCTCCGAGTTTTCGACCACTTTCATGTTTACCAACATTCAGGATGCGCGCGAAGCTAGGTTTCAGAAAACCGGGAAAGGATAGCATTTACAATGGCAAAAGGACCACACGGATCATACAAATAGTTAGATTTAAAAGACCAAAAAGTCAGAGGAGGACAGCCTTAGAGAGAGAAAAAGCGATTCCCCAGTGATCTGTCGGATCAGAATTTTGATTTGGGTCACGAAAGTCTTGACATTTGAGTGAGAATGTCGCCCGGTACAGACCGCATAGTGGAGCGGCAGCCATGTCTTCGCGTCATGTCACAAAGTTCATAATTTTACAGTTTTACAGTCAATTCAACATCTAAAAAGTGCAAAGGGCAGCTTTCAAGAGATATGGGAATTCTGCTTTTAGCCAGCTGGTCCGATTATTTTTATGATTTGTTTAAATTGGCAATTTGAGTGTGAGACTGCGTCCCCATTAGCCTCAGTCAGACTCGTCGCTCACTGGCAGTGTGCACAATGTTGTATTTCACTCCAGAAACGTCAGAGAGGACTGCCTAACGTAGATACGAGCCTGCTGAAGATAGCCAGCATATCGGATTTCTTTAACCGAGCCTGTTTCATTACTCATTTTCCTGAGAAAGCGACCTCCGTTAGCCAGGCTAGTTTTGCCCGATCACTTGGTCAGGCTATTTAAAGCTATGGGGGTCAAGTGACTTTTGTGCATTCACAAGTGAAATGTAAATGTACTAGTCCAAAGGACAAGTGCCTCAAACAGTTAATGTCAAGCCCTGTAATCCAGTGAACAGAGATATATGATGACCTGATCGACACTCCAAGTGTATTTATACCCGGGAGAAGTTCGTCTTTTGCAACCCACATGCGCAGTTGAGCCAGCTTGACAGTCGTGTGACGTAGGTTTGAAAGTGGTCTTCTTCTGGCGGTGAATTGTTTTCAGCACCCACAGCCTACGGAGAACTATAAACGAAGTCTATCCGTGTGTATCCGTGCGTATCCGTGAGCCCGCCCACCCGAAAACGGAGACGCAGAAGCAGTGTGCGAAATACGGGGGGGTTCGGGGGGGCTCGACCCCCCCGATTGACCCATGAGCCCCCCTGAAAGCCTCAAAAGTAAAATTTGAGGGGGGTCTCAAATTTTGTAAAAAATAAATAAAAAATATGTTTTTTATATATGTTAATGGTCACTTTAATGTTTTTATGCTGCTCACCATGTCCAATATTCAGAATTCAAAATATTTATTTACAACTAATGTGCTATTTTTTGCCAAGCGGAGCAAGCCCGTCCTGTGCTCTATGCAAATTAGCCATGCGCGCCAAAAAGAATAAACAAGACGAAATACTAAAAATGGCTAGCAAGCGAAAGCGCGTGAATGTGTCACTCGCACACTTTGGATTCACATCTAAAAAGGTGACACTCAGAGATGAAGAGGAGCCTAAAGACGATGCTGGTACAGCTGACACAGTGGCAAGAACAGAGGATCTTCTCCCACCCAGTGGCTCCCCAGAAGAAGAACAACGTGAAGTTGAGGCTAATTGCTCCGAAGACGCAGCAGGTGCTGCGGAAACTTTAACTACTGCTGCTGCTAGCAGCAATAGTGACTTGCCGGCTGGTTGGACACTGAAGCAGGTGGGCGAATGGAAAGATCGCAACGCTTGGCTTGACATTAAGGCAGGAAAATTGGGGTGTTTAGTCTGTAGAATTGCAAAAACGTTGCTACTGTCAGAAAAGGGACCGGGTGTACACCTCGCAGAAGAATGGATCAATGGTGATGTTACGAGCTCTGAAGCAAAGAGGCTACGGAAGAAAATATACAAACACAGGGACAGCCAGGCCCACGCAAGGTCAGTGGAAATAGCGCAGGTGAAAGGGAAAGACACCCTTCCGAACACGTTCATTGACATACAGTCCGAGTTACTCAAGACAACAACAGTCTCGTTCAGAACAGCTTACACCGTGGCAAAAGAAAGGCTATCCTACAGAAAGCTCAACCCACTAATGACAATGCAGGAGCTAAATGGAGCCGAAGTTGGTAATATCCACAAATCTGACCATGCATGCGCAGAAATAATCAGTCACGTTGCCAAGGAAATGCGCCGCAAATTTGTCTGCAGTGTGAAAGAAATGGATTCACGGGTGTCAATCACAATTGACGAAAGCACCATTCCTGGCAGGGCCTATCTAATACTCTACGTAAGATGTGATGTCAGCGGCAAGGGGAATGTAGAGAATGTTTTCCTGGATCTAGTGGAACTTACAGATGGGGTCGATGCTGAATCCATTTTTAACTCGATGATGGCGAGTCTACTTAAAGCGGGAATGGATGATGCATTTTTGAAGACGCACCTGATAAGCATTGCCACCGATGGAGCTGCGGTGCTGACAGGAAAAGCCAGTGGGCTTGTCGTTAGACTCAAGGAAAAGTTTCCGAACGTGCAGTCTGTTCACTGCCTGGCGCATAGATTAGAACTGGCTGTCAAAGATGCTCTTAAAGAAGTGGCTGGCACTAATCAGTTTGAGTTCTTTATTTCAAAGTTATACTCCCTTTACAATCAGTCAACCAGGAACGCCAGGTTGCTTAGAGAAGCAGCGGCCGAGCTCGACATGGAAATACTGAAAATAGGTCAAATATTCACCATCAGATGGGTTGCCAGCAGCTTTAAAACAGTTAAGGCAGTATGGAAAGATTTCCCCGCACTAGCACACCATTTCAAAACAGCTAGTGAGGACACATCACGCAATGATCTTGAAAGGCAAAAATATAAGGGACTTCTGAAGCACCTTGCTAACTCAGGATTTGTGGAAGATTTGGCTGTCATGAAAGACATCCTGCGTGAACTCCAGGGCCTGTCTCTCAAGCTGCAGAAAAGAGAAATGTCACTAGTGGATTCAAGTCTCGCCATCGAACAAACTATTAATGTTTTGGCGACCATGAAGACGTCTGGTGGGGGGAAATCAACCAAGAAGGCCGAACAGTCCGTCTCATCTGGCCTTTTTAAGGGCGCAGAGCTGAGTGAAGGCAGGGCGAAAATAAACAGCTCTCGGTTTTATGAATCAGTGATCGCGTCTCTAACTAAGCGATTACCGGAGTCAAATTTGGTCATGATGCTCAAAGCTCTTGACAAGCGTTTTTGGCCAGGAGAGCAGGAGGATCTGCTTTTGCATGGTGAACCAGAAGTACACAGCCTTGCGAAAGCGCTTGGATTACCAACCAGAGAGGCCGTGGAGCAGTTTCGAGATTGGAAATTGCAGGGCACTGCACCGGGGAAAACATTGGAAAGTATGCACATGGCAAGTCGCACGTATCTCCCCACGTCAGCTGAGTGCGAACGAGGCTTTTCCGCAGTTAATAACACGGACAACCAGAAGCGCAACAGGTTGCGCGAAGACAGCCTGTCTTCACTCCTGTTTGTGGACCTCAACGGACCTCCTCTGGACAAATTTGACCCAGTTCCGTTTGTCAGAAGCTGGATTAAAGCAGGACATCGCCTGTCTTCATCCTGGAAACCTGGACGGCAACCACAAGAAGTTGAGCCAAGGCATCTTTGGTCTATTTTAACTTAAGGTAAGAGAGAGAGAGCAAGAGAATGAGAGAGAGAGAGAGCGAGAGAGAGAGCGCACCCGCTGTGGTGATGTTTGGCTTTTTGTGGGCTGTCTGTCAGCATCCGCTGTGGTGCTTTTTTCAATTTGAGCGATGGGCCTGTTTGCACGGTTAGACGAATGTGCTTTGTGTAGGCCTATGTGTTTAATGACGTATCTGTCTGATCATATTTGCTGTAGATAGATAGTTAAATAATGTCACACTAACGGTCATACACTGCAGGCTCTCATTTGCAAGTGCACGGATTGCGTGCCAGTCTCCGATTTATTCAGCGGCATTTATTCAGTTGATTGCTCTAAGTGCGCCAGATTGGTGCCAATTATTGTCGTTTCTGCATTGTATTCCACAACGTTGCCTCTTAAAACAACGTGTATCCAAACAACTTTAGCCAATGCAATGTCAGTGAATAGGCTACTATGTCGGATTATCAAAAAGTGTTAGTGTGTCCGTGTGTGATGTCATGTAGGCTATAGACTGGGAAAAAAAAATCGGGAGATGGGGACCCCCCTGAATATGGATGGGTATTTCGCACACTGCGCAGAAGCATATTAAGGCCTCAATATGCTTCTGCGTCTCCGTTTACGGATGGGCGGGCTCACGGATACGCACGGATAGACTTCGTTTATAGTTCTCCGTAGGCTGTGGGTGGTGAAAACAATTCGCCGCCAGAAGAGTAGGTGGCGCTGCACTGCGATGCGAGTTATAGGTTATCGAAAACTCGGAGCAAATTTACAAATGAGCCGTTTGATCAATAAAATAAGCACAGTTTCAGCGACTACACTGCCCATTTCTCGTCACATTTGAATTCAAATGCCGATTTACATGTACTGTTTAGCTGAAATATGAATTGTAAAAACTGCTTCGATCTCTTTGGTGATGTTTGTGATGTTAGCTGGAAGGGCAGCCTGCTTTGACTGGGTGTGCAGTGAACATTTCTGGGGGGTTATTATGATTACGGAAAGGGATCGTATATGTTTTTATATTGCTACCATTTTTGAGACTGCTTATCGATCCGAGTGTTAATCAGGCACGGAGCCAGACGTTGTAAACATTCCGGGTTTAGCCCAAACCAACAACGTATGGGGGCTTGATTTGCAAGAACGCGACGCTGAGCGCCTCCACGGTCCTCTTCCACATATTAAAATAGTGCTGCTGCCAACGAATAATGCACCTAATAATATGGTGCCTGCACTGCAATGCCATGGCGGGCTGGACCAAATGATTTTTCGGGCTGCATATGGCCCGCAGGTCGGACGTTCCCCACCCCTGGGTCTTGTTGGTCACGGCAACCCATAGCGGCAACCCCTCCCCTGACTTCTTAATACGGACCAATCACAGCCAAGGGGATCTCCGTCGCTCTGCGTAATTTCGACGGATAGTTAGAAAATTCAGGAGGTGCACGTCAATCCGTCAAAAGCCTCCGAGGGCTGACGGAGAGCACGCAGAGGGCGTTCCACGGAGACGAGGGCGTTCCCTCTTCTGCGTTTTTCGAAAAACGCAGAAGCATAATTAGGCCTTTATGGATTATTCCAAGATGTGCTGAGGTAGGCGAAAGTACAATAGGCTAGGAAACAATGGGATGTTTGTGGTGTTGATATCACAGATATGCTGGTTTATTTTTTGAAGTTCAATAAATGCATGTTGTTTCCAAAGTCAATGAGTAATCATATTCAATAATCGGGATCTCTACTTCATTATCTACGCCATAATCAAGCAGCCCTGCAGTAGAGTTAGACATCTGCTGTGGCTATCCTACCATTCCTCTACAGCAGGGGTGTCAAACCCTGGTCCTCGAGGGCCGCTGTCCTGCATGTTATAACGACCATTCATTCGAACCAGGTGTGCTGGAGCAGGGAAACATCTAAAACATGCAGGACAGCGGCCCTCGAGGACCAGGGTTTGACACCCCTGCTCTACAGTGATCCCTCTCTTTGAACTAGTCAAGTAGAAGCTTGATCGTTCATTTCTTTTCTGTAATGGGGAGCTGCAGATCCCGCATCTCTCTCACCCTCCTCCTCCGTCGTATCGTTCTTTTCCTCCTCCATCTCCGTCTCCATCTGGTCCTCCCCCTGTTCTGCTGGACCCTGTTTCTGTTCAGCTGGAACCTGTTTCTGTTCAGCTGGAACCTGTTTCTGTTCTTCTCTCACCAGAACTATGTGACAGAACCGGATCAGAACCTACACACACACACACACACACACACACGAGGGAGAGAGTAGATGATGAGGTCAATTAATTCTTGCTGTATCTTTATAATGTCATCATTACATGGATACTGGAGTAGGATGACTTTTCTTAGGCCCGACTCTTAAGGAGAACTGAGTCACACACACCTGCAGGGCCTTCCCATGTTGGTGGTTGGCGATGTACAACTCAGCGGCCATGTTGATGATCTCATCATTGACTAGTTCTGGGTGGCGTCCCAGAGAATCCTCTATCACCCCGATGGCTGATGTCAGGTCACTACTCTCATAGTAGCTCCTACAGACAGACACACAGACACACACAGACGCGGACGCAGACGAAGACGCAGACACAGACACAGACACAGACACAGACACAGACACAGACGTGTGGTTAGTTCAGCTCAAAAAAGCTAGGGTTTCAAGTTCATGTACCGCCTAATCTGTCTGAGTGCGTTGGTTTTGTGCACAACGGGGCTTCTTTACAGTGCGTGTTGTACAGAGGTGTCCCTTAAGTAGACATTTTGGCCCATCTATACTTTACTGAAGTAATTATTTTTCATCCGACTTTCTACTTCTACTTCTTACATTTTAACGCAATTATCTAAACGTTCTACTCCTTACATTTTAAAAATAGCTTCGTTACTCCAATTTCAGTTCGTCTTGTTTTCATTCCGGCTTGTCATCGTTAAAAAAACCACAATAAAAAACCACACAATAAAAAACCTATCAAGATAAATCGCGCCATCCGGATAGAGTGAATTCGATTGTGGTTGGATGAGAAGTATAAACATATACCGTTACGACACCCTATTAGGTTGTACGCGATCCATCGCACCTGCACATGACACAAATCACGTAACGCTCCAGCAATGAAATAGCAGACGTATGTAGCCTAGTACAAAGATGTCCGTGGCAGAGACTCAAGAGAACTCGAGCGAAAGTCCCAAACAAGCACCAGCGAGGAGGTTGGTAGCTAGGAAGACCAGCCAACCCTTCTACATCCCTGGCCGTACCTGGAATAATTTTTCGATATGGTTGGATGCAAAAACAACTTCGTTCGCTGCAAGCTCTGCGCACCCAAATTCCACGAGCTAATGGCTTTTAAAAACTCGCCGTCTAATTTTAATAAAGGCTATTGATAACATGCCTCTGAAGTTAGATTTTTTGCGCCATTACGATACTTAGGCAACTAGTCATCATATCTTCCGCTCCATGAAACACATGTTAATGCTAAGTAGTACACATTTATGGTTCTTTAATGTATTTGTATTGTACTAAAATGCGTTTATTTTCAATGGGCATAAATGCGGCTGAAACAGGTGCATCCCAAATTTTTCTACATGAACATTAGTCATTATGGCCTTCAGAAAAATGAGAAAAATTTTTTTGGGGGGGAGGTGGGGGTAGTGCATTAGAGGCCCTGTGGCACGGCCTAAGCTTTTGTCCTTAATGGCATTTTTTCCCCATTACATTACTACTTTACTTTTATACTTTAGAACCAGTACTTTTACTTGAGTCAAAAGTTTGAGTTGATACTTAAACCTCTACAGAAGTCTTTAAAAACCCTAGTATCTATACTTCTACTTGAGTAATGAATGTGAATACCTTTCTAATCAAAATGTATTTGTATAGTATTTGTATATATATATATATACTTGTGACACCTCTGGTGTTGTACCAGGTGATGTGTGTGTGTGCTTGTGACACCTCTGGTGTTGTACCAGGTGATGTGTGTGTGTGCTCACTTGGCCATGTCCCTGGACAGCTGCATGAAATGGAGTCCGTCAGCAGGGGGCAGCAGAGACAGGATACGGCGGTAACCGTCCATACACTGCCTGTGTTCCCCCAGCTGCATGTAGAGGCTGGAACGCTCCCACAGGTAGCGCACGTTGGTGGGGTCATGCTTGATTGCTGAGGGAGAAAGAGAGAAACGAGGAGAGCGACAGGGTACATCAAAGAGGTAGAGAGTACATCAGTTCCTGCCGAATCTGGGCGATGATGCCATTTTGAAGGGGTCAGGGGGTCGAACCTTTACTGTAGCAGATGATGGCCTGCTTGACGTTGCCCTGCTCCAGAGACATGTCCGCCAGCTTCACCCACTCCTCACTGTCACTGGGGTTGAGATGGGCGGCGATGAGGCCAAACTGGAGGGACTTCTCCATGTCCCCCTCGTCCTCATAGATCATAGCCAGGGTGGAGAAGGGCTCGTAAGCCAAGGGGGCTGGGGGGAATTCATAAGGAGGGGTGAGCAGAGGGGGAGGGGGAAAAGAGAGTGGACAGGCTTGTAATGACAGGCTTATAAACAAACACACATACACAGAAAGACCGGCACAGGAACACACACTCTGTAACCGTGCTGCTCACCTTGTCTGATGATCTCCATGCACATGAGGATGGCGTCCTCCTTCTCTCCACGGGCGTAACGGATGTTGGCCTCACCCATCAGACCCCTCAGAGCTCTGGGCAGCTTGCTGCGGTGACGTCTCTCCTGCGCGCGCACACACACACACACGATCAGTACATCGGCTACTCACCTAAACACACAGTCACATAAGCTCCTCTGAAATGCTCACACACACAAACAGACACACATACAAGCAAGCTCACCTTCATCATCTTCTTGTTCTCTCTGTTGAGCTCCATCTCCAAGGCAAACACGTCTCCAGCGGATGGACCCTCGCCCCCCTCCTCATCGTCTTCGCCTTTGTCTTTCGTCCTTCTCTCCTTCCGTCTCCTACTGCTCTCCTTCTTATGCTTCTCCTCATCATCATCCTCGTCCTCATCATCACCCACTTCATAATCTTCATCATCGCCGTCTTCGTAGTTCTCGTCTTCCTCGTCCTCAGACTGCAGCTCTTCTGCCCCCCTCAGCATGGAGTCAAAGGCCTGCTGGACGGACGGACGGACCCCGTCATCCAACCCACCTGGAGGAGAGAGGGCAAAAGGATTTGGAAAGACGTGAGGTACAGGAGATATTTAAAGTTGGTTCCAGCATCAAATTGGCTCACTTGCTCGGCTACAAACTACTAGCAGAGGTCAGCCATGCAGGCTGATCCGTATCTGATCAGAGGCTAGGAGATGCTGCTCACCTGTGGGTGCCCTTCTGGCTCTCTTAGGGCTTTGGTGTGAGGTTCCGGGGAGAGCATCAGGGCCATCCTCGTCGCTGGCCTCTGGAGCCTGGAGGAAGAGAGGTTGGGGGAGAGAGAGAAGTAATCGCCAGTCGGCCACGCGAGAGAATTCACTGTCTGGTGTGGAGCTGCTTCCTTCCCTAGGCTTAATCACTGTAGCCTTTAGCACTCACCTCACACCAGGGTTCAAAAGTGCACTTACTTTGACGTTGTTTTTGCGTTCCTCTCTCTGCTTTTCAAACTCCTCGAAGGATATCTTTCCTTCTAGGTAGTCTATAAGCTCCGCGCTGAATGCCGACATCACTAGCTAGACAGGAACCAAAGCAATGTTATCTGGTACAGCTAAAGCTCAATCTGTCGTTGTTATCTAGCTACAATGGTCCCTTGAAAATATTTCGTATAAAACTAGCATTTTATGAGAGCGCCTGATACCGCACGTAATACGATCAACAGTTTGTACAGCTCATACTAATAGTAATACTAATACTAATAGTAAACCATCGGTCTAAAAACACACTTTGACAACAATCACATGGGCGACGTGTAGTGACGTGTCCACCGTGCGACGGAAATGCTCCCTGATTTAGCTCTCCCTGCAAGTAATGGCGGAATATAAGCACAACACTAAGACGTTCTCCGACGATGGAGGTGATATTAGTACATTTTAGAGACAGTGTGTTATTGTCTGTCTGCGGCTAAATGAGCCGCGCTTTGAAAAAAATACGATTCATATGCTCGTGTTTGTCTTCATGTGTCTTCATTTCGTTCAGTAATTGCGTAGTCTTTGGCCTATTTCTTAGCTAGCTGGCAGGCGTTACTTAAGGCTATGTTTAGTTACAAACAAGCTTGCCAGAGACAGGTTTTCCTTCAGCTAGTTATTTGATCAGAGTTAAACCCATGCCAACATGCCCTGACCTGCTGACAAAACATATACTGTAACGCAATCCGGCTGCTGCTGTAGCTAATTAGCAGTCGTTACCATAATTGATGGCATAAGCCTATTTTGCACGAAGGTACCCACGCTCCCCCTCGCACGACTCTCCCCAGCAGACTAACCCCTCGTCACCCAGGTAACTGTAGCTCACCCTCGGGTATCCAAGGTAACAGTTGCTCACCGTGGTAAGTTGTTTCGCCTCAGCAGGGCCCGAGGAGGAGGGAGGCAGAGTGAAAACTAAGCCTGTCTCTTCCAGCACTGGAGGAGGAGGGGTGGGAGGAGGTAAGCGATCGGCCCAGGATGATGCTCCGAGTCCTGGGAGGTCGTCCACTGACAAGCCGGCGCCACCAAAAGTCGCCAAGATCGGCTTTGGCCTGATAAGCCAGCCGGTCAAGAAGCCTAACCCTATCTCCATAAAGCTTGGTGCCAGTGTGAGTATTATTTGGAGGGAGTGCATTGACTCATTGCTACATTGATGTTTCTTAGACCCTCTAATCTAATGCACTACTAAGCAGGGCTGATCCTTTCCTTTCAGAAACCCAAAGAACCTGTGCCCACACTTCCAGCTAAGAAACCACTGTCTTCAGTCTTCAATGAGGATGATGATGTGAGTTTGACACCCAAACACAAATATACACACACACACAAATACACACACTAAACCAGACTGTACCCTGCACAGAGTGAGCCAGAGGAGATGCCACCAGAGGCGAAAATGAGGATGAAGAACATCGGCAGGTAAGCAGACCATTTCTTTTTTCATAGTCTCTTACCTCCTCACTCTCTGTCACGTAATCTTACTATCTCCCTTAACCCTCCCTCTTCTCCAGAGAAACCCCCACCTCTGCAGGTCCTAACTCCTTCAACAAGGGGAAACAGGGCTTCTCAGACCACCAGAAGCTCTGGGAGAGAAAGCTGAAGACCCAGTCCGACCACCAATCCTAGACTGGCAACACTAGCTCCGGATCGTATTGGATGATGATGATGATGATAATGACTGACGTCCTGTTTTAGTATCAAAGTGGGCCGGCCGGGTCACTGTTTTGTGTGTTAACCTTTTTGTTTGATACCAGTGTAAAAATGTAAATATGTAACAATTTGTTTTCACGCTCGCTTCTCTTTTTTTTCTTCTTTTTTTTACGTGTGTGTATGTGTGGTATAATCTTGTCTAGTGGATATACCAGACGTATGTTGGCAGGGTTCAAACATGACCTGGTGAGACTCTGATGGCTGGAGTCTCAGGGGCTAGACTGGGAGCTCTACATCTGTGTATCACTGGCCTGTCTGTATATTCAGTCCAGAATCCTGACCATCTGTGCCCACAACCCCCCTCTTCACCTGTCTGTCATCCCAGTGCCTGGAAACTCACCTGTCGAAAGGGACCTTGGTTGGAAAATAAACTTTGATTAAATTCTGTTTGTTTTTATGATCCTTGTCTGATGATGATACATTTAGCAAAAGGTTGGATTTGAGCACAACACTGTTGGAACCATCTGAGGCAGCTGTCACAGCCAACCTGAGATTTAGGATAAACATTAAGACCCATTTTTGGAATGATAATGAATGATCAAACATTAGGAATGGCAAACACTGTGCTTATGCTGATCACAATAGCCATTTCCTTATCAACTGTTCATACAGCCTCCACTGTTTCTCATACCTGCCGAAATCCCCCCCTATCCGAAATCTCAGGTTGGCTGTGACAGCTGCCTCAGAAATATTTGTTAAAATGTTGTGCGCAGTAACGTGGCAGCGTTTCCGGACCATCAGACAGCTTCCTCAAAGCCTAAGACGAGGGAACCTGTGCTTAACATTTTACTCGTAAAAATCGTCTCGGTTCGCCAATCTACACATAGCAATAGCTAGAAGGCTGTGCGCGTGTTCACGCGTAGGGGAGTGGAATTCTGGAGGGGGGTAAGATTTCGACCCAACACCTGTTCTGCACTCCGTTGGGTAAAGAGGACGTATGCAGAATATGCAATTTGCTGAGTGACCGGTTCTTTCTCTGATCGTGGGATACTAAACCCATCTGATTTGTACACACACACACAAATTCCTGCAATGAATAGAGAGATGAATGAAAACGAAAGTGACAGTGTATTAATTCCAGACAGACAGGTAAATTAGACAACATATGAACATTATAGGAGAAGCGTACCCCTCCGCCCATGTCACTGAGATTCCACAGCGCTTTTATTTTTCTTAGCTTTGCGGAAGTATCGGCGTCACACTGTAATGGACTCAGGAATTCATAATCATTAGGCCACTGTATTTTTTCAATTATTGTTGAGCAGTTTTTAACTAAACGGTTGTTGCCTGACGTGTTTGTATTAAGGTGCAGAGTTGCAGACATTGCGGCAGATTTTGTCTCCAGTAACAGGCTGCACTTTCTTATAGACGGAGAGACTAGGCTACATAAGTCTGAAAGCGAAAGTTTTCCTGGACTTGAGAGATCTGACGATTGATCGTGGCGGTGAAGACAACAATAAAAGCCCGTGGTAGTTCAGGATAATGAACTCTTATGTCAAATCTGAATATAGTCAAATATACCCCTGTATGAAATGTAAAATTAGCTTGTGTTTGTCAATCTAGATTCTTAAAATTTGAATATAAATGGCAGGTAACTCGATCCATCGCTCAGAGCTGAGGATTGTGTTGCTGGGGTGGAGAGGTTCAGGGAAGAGTTCATCAGGAAACACCATCCTGGGCACAGAGGAGTTTGACCTGAGGAGAGCTCAGTGTGTGAAGAGACTGGGAGAAGTGGCAGGGAGACAGGTCACCTTGGTCGACACTCCAGGATGGTGGAGAGATCTCCCTGCAGAGTACACAACTAAGCTGGTTAAACAGGAGATAGTACGGAGTGTGTCTCTGTGTCCCCCAGGACCCCACGCCCTCCTCCTGGTCATACAGGGAGGGGGTTCATTCACTGAGAAACACAGAATATCAGTAGAGGAACACCTGCAGCTTTTTAATGAGAGAGTCTGGAGTCACACTATAGTGCTGTTCACCCATGGGGACTATCTGGGAGACACAACCATTGAGCAGCACATTCAACAACAGGGGAAGGCTCTCCAGTGGCTTGTTAAGAAATGTGGAAACAGGTATCATGTCCTCAACAATGTGAACAGGGGTGATGGCTCTCAGGTCACAGAGCTGCTGGACAAGATAGAGGAGATGGTGGCAGTGAACAGAGGAGGACACTATGAGATGGACCGAGAGCTGCTGGACAAGATAGAGGAGAGAAGGAGGGCAGAGAAAGAGAGAGCACAAGAGAGGCTGGTGAAAGTGCATAAACAGAGAGAGAATCTCAGATCACTAATGGGTGAGTTTATTTATATTTATGTTCATTAATTTAGCAGACACTTTTATTTAAAGCAATGTACAAATATTTCACCTTCTTGCAAAGTGTAACATGTAAGCTGCATAGTGCATAGAAACATCTATTGTTCTTCACCACAACCTCTGTGAGAGCAGATGCTTCATCTCCACCACAGGTGTGGCATCGATTCAGGTCTGGCATCTGTACACTTGTTGTCAGTCAACTGAGAGGAGAAGAGAAGTTACATCAGACAAGAACAATGACCAGATCTAGGAGGCAGAAATGTCTATATGAGGCAGGAAGATCAGAGAGCTCAGTAATGTAGAGAAAGAGAGAGAGAGAGAACAAGGATAATCACAGAAGGTGATACAGAGTAGAGTCTGAATGATGACACTTTTTAACACTGGAAATTGAGTAACGCAGATTTAAAGATGCTGTAAAGTGGAATTGAAAATGAGTTTTAAGTTCATCACACCATAGATGAATGGTTTGTTAACCACCAATCCAAATTTGAATGAAAAAAAACACTGAGACTGGGGGGGGCGTGTCGCCTGGAGGAGCTGAAGCTCCGCCCCCTCGAAATGATTGAATTTAGCAACAATAGCAACACTAGATAAATCAATTGCAAATATCAGAACAGACATACCTGCAGTCTCTGAGTGTTTTATGTGTTAATTACTTTGTCTTTGCATCGTGCCAGCTGAGTAACAGAATGCAACCGTCTGTGATCTGACGTAGATAGGTGGCTGTGACGTAGATAGGTTGGGTTTTGCCCTGCCTGTACAAAACCTCAGCTGAAAATGGGTGAGAAACTGTTCAACGGTTTAACTCCACATTTCAGTGCAACAAAGTTTTAGAGCTTTGCATATGCTTTCAGCAACTCATTTCACACGTATATAAGGACTGAGAAATCATGGAATTTGCTTTACAGCATCTTACATGACTACAGTACACATTTGAGAAATTGTTCAAACATAGATATTGGGATTAATGTTTACATGGGTACAGGAAAGTAATCCTTCTTTTTTTGCTTACACTTGTTATTTTCTGTCTCTCACTCTCTTTTCCTGTTACTCCCTATGCAGGTCACTGCCTCCATCTTTCAGAGCTGAGAATTGTGCTGCTGGGGTACCGTAACGCAGGGAAGAGTTCTTCAGGAAACACCATCCTGGGCAGAGAGGAGTTTAACCTGAAGACAGCTGCTCAGTGTGTGAAGAGAGAGAGAGAAGTAGCAGGGAGACAGGTCACTGTGGTCGACACTCCAGGATGGTGGATGAATTTCCCTTTAGATGAAACTACTGAACTGGTTAAACAAGAAATACTACAGAGTGTGTCTCTCTGTCCCCCAGGTCCCCACACTTTCCTCCTGGTTATACATGGAGAGACTTCACTCACTGAGGAAGAGGCAAATCACATAGATCAACACTTGCAGCTTCTCAGTAAGAGAGTCTGGAGTCACACTATAGTGCTGTTCACCTGTGGGGACTATCTGGGAGACACAACCATTGAGCAGCACATTCAACATGAGGGGAAGGCTCTACAGTGGCTTGTTGAGAAATGTGGAAACAGGTATCATGTCCTCAACAATGAGAACAGGGGTGATGGTTCTCAGGTCACAGAGCTGCTGGACAAGATAGAGGAGATGGTGGCAGGAAACAGAGGAGGACTCTATGAGATAGACACAGAGATACTGGCAAAGATGAAAAAGATAGAACTGTGGAGGAGAACTACAGAAGAGAAAGCAAAAGAAAGAAGGATGAAGGTGCAGAAACAGAGAGCAATCCACCAAACATTTATAGGTAAGTTGTTTTGGTTTGGTTAAATAAAGCAATCACCCTCATTTGCGTAAATAATTGGAACATGCCAAAGCCTAGTTTAGGAGTTTATTGAAAAAAACGGATTCAAAGTACTGTAGATTCTCACATGTACCCATACCTCACTGCTCAGAGGAGAGCTGTGAGGTCTGACCGGATGTGGTCTCATATACAATCGAAAAGACATTCACATTCAGACAATATAGCATCAGATAGAGTGTGTGAACTAAGAGTAATCTGCATTTTGGAATTTTAGGGGCACAGCTGGTTAGGGTACATCTATTTACGTTGTTTCTCTCTCTGACAGGGGAGTCCCTCCATCTAACTGAGCTGAGGATTGTGCTGCTGGGGGGGGAAACGTGCAGGGAAGAGTTCATCAGGAAACACCATCCTGGGCAGAGAGGAGTTTGACCTGAAGACAGCTGTTGAGTGTGTGAAGAGAGAGGGAGAAGTAGTAGGGAGGCAGGTCACTGTGATCGACACTCCAGGATGGTGGAGGAATGACCCTGTAGAGGACACTACTGAGCTGGTTAAACAGGAGATAGTACGCAGTGTGTCTCTGTGTCCCCCAGGACCCCACGCCCTCCTCCTGGTCATAGTGGGGGACATTTCATTCACAGAGGAAGACGCTAAATCTGTAGAGCAACACATGGAGCTTCTCAGTGAGAGAGTCTGGAGTCACACTATAGTGCTGTTCACCGGTAGGGACAATCTGGGAGACACAACCATTGAGCAGCACATTCAACATGAGGGGAAGGCCCTCCAGTGGCTTGTTGAGAAATGTGGAAACAGGTATCATGTCCTCAACAATGTGAACAGTGGTGATGGCTCTCAGGTCACAGAGCTGCTGGACAAGATAGAGGAGATGGTGGCAGTGAACAGTGGAGATGTGTTCTGCCTGGAGGGCATCAGAGATGAAGAGCAGAGTTCTGAGTGGAAGATACCATTTCTGCCTGAGAGGGGGATTAGGAGCATAGATGCTCCTCCTTCCTGTGAGTTTGACATTATACAGTGATACATTAATGATAATATAGTAATAAATAGTGAGTAATGCAAATTCCCAAAGTGGCAGTGGACACTTCCGGTTGGGGTGAAGTAAATGAATCAAATGAAACCGGGAAGGAATTTTTAAATGTATTTAATAATGTATTTTAATTATATTTTTCAATATATATATTCAGTGTGTCAATGTAGAATGACAGAATCATGATTCCTACATGTAAAAAAAACATGTAAGCAACTGAACAAGTACTAAGTACAGATTCATTCAGTAGTTGAATGAATCTGACACCTACAACACTTAGTGGTGCTGTTGATAACGAGTGTTGTTGTTCTTCAGTGAGTGGGGCCAGCAGAACAGAAACCACCAACAACTCTGAAGACATATCTGACTGGGGCTCAGAGGCTGGATCACGACCTGAGGGTAGGACCAGGGTCAGGGTCAGACGTCATAGAGGGTCATGTCTGATGTGGGTAGGACCAGGGTCAGAGGTCATAGAGGGTCATGTCTAATGAGGGTAGGACCAGGGTCAGAGGTCATAGAGGGTCATGTCTAATGAGGGTAGGACCAGGGTCAGAGGTCATAGAGGGTCATGTCTAATGAGGGTATGACCAGGGTCAGAGGTCATAGAGGGCCATGTCTGGTGTGGGTAGGGCCAGGGTCAACGGTCATAGAGGGCCATGTCTGGTGTGGGTAGGGCCAGGGTCAACGGTCATAGAGGGCCATGTCTGGTGTGGGTAGGGCCAGGGTCAACGGTCATAGAGGGTCATGTCTAATGAGGGTATGACCAGGGTCAACGGTCATAGAGGGCCATGTCTAATGAGGGTATGACCAGGGTCAACGGTCATAGAGGGCCATGTCTAATGAGGGTATGACCAGGGTCAACGGTCATAGAGGGTCATGTCTAATGAGGGTATGACCAGGGTCAACGGTCATAGAGGGCCATGTCTAATGAGGGTATGACCAGGGTCAACGGTCATAGAGGGCCATGTCTAATGAGGGTATGACCAGGGTCAGAGGTCATAGAGGGTCATGTCTAATGAGGGTAGGACCTCAGTCTAGTCTCTGGTGTTCAGTGTGTCTGGTCCGCTTGTTCCACAGGGATTGGTGATGACAGGTCTGAGAGCCAATCTCTGCGAAGCTCTGCACATGACTCCGCCTACGGCTCTGACACTTCCTGTCCGTCACGTCACCTGACCTCTGTGGTGGGATCATCCAGACCTAGGACTGGTGTGAGGTATGCAGATTAATCCCGGAGTTCATGAGACAGCGGTATCTTTATCTGGTCCATTCAGTCAACACTGTCTTCCCTCCGTCTCCATAACCTAGGAAGCCCCTGCTGGCTGGAGCCACTCTGAGTTCTACACCAGAGGAACTTGTAAGTATCCTCTGAAGTCTTTTGTTTCACAGGCTCTCCTCAGGGCTGTGTCCTTTCACCATTGCTTTTTATTTTATATACTAATGACTAGGAGTAGGTATGAGAATAGACAATGTGTGAAGTTTGCAGATGACATAGTGAGTGATAACTTTAGTTTGTCTTTCAATGTTTCCAATGTTCATATGGTTTTTGATTTCCGTAAGTCACAGCACAATGTTCCGCAAACTGTTATTCATAACAAGAATGTTGACACTGTAACTGAATATAAATATTTAGGAACCAAATTATCCTTTGAGAGCAATACTGAGGCTGTCTGTAAAAAGTCCTAACAGAGAATTTTCTTTTTGAGGAATATTAAATAATTCAGGGTGTGCACAACTTTGATGACTTTGTTTTACCAATGTTTTATTGAATCTGTCTTGACATTTGGCATTGTGGTATGGTACAGTGGTCTTCCAATGATCAGCAAGCGTAAGCTTACAAAGCTGGTAAATGTAGCATCTAAGGTGGTTGGGGTACAGTTAGCTCAGTTGCAAGATATATACGATAAACGGGTTATGGGTAAGGATAAAAACATTTTAAAATGCCATGATCACCCACTTTTCGGAGATTATATATATTTGTATTAATATATAATTGTTATGTATGTGTATATAATATGTATATATAATATGTATATATTAATAATAATAATTGTATATATTAATAATATAGTTCTTATTATTTTTTCCCTGCCAATGGCCATTATGATGGGTTCATGCTGTAGGATACTGTCCCAATTGGACCCTGTCACGGGGTTTGGGGGAAGGTATGTCTCTATTGTGTGTTCTGTGTTGTGTAATGTTGTTGGCATTTGGCAATGCTATGTTTGTGTATGTGTTTCTGACCCCTGCTGCACACTAATTTCCTTTTGAAGGATAAATCAAGTTGAAAGTTGAAGTAAGAACTAGCACCTCCACTCTGAACATCTGTGGAGACAAAGCAAACATGATATTTCAACTAGAACAGCAGTACATATTCCAGTACTTTACATTGCCAAATGTTATACAACCCTCTTCATCTAGATCTGCCCTGTAATATCTGAGAACACTGGACAGGTCTTGGTTTGATATTGTTTTGCTCTGTATTCCAGACTCTGACTGTAGTGACTCCAGAAACTGCAGTAGAACTCACAGAAACCTCATACAGGTGAGGCTTCCAGCCACTAACAACATACTATCAGGGTTCAGTGGTATTGTCCCAGGTGTTTCTGCAGTAGTGAGTGAACTGGTTCTGCTGTGTCCCCAGGCTCTGCTGCCCTCAAGCAGGCCTGTTCCAGTGCAGTCTGACTGGCCTCATGTTCCTGATGGAGGGCCAGGGGGAGGTGCTCTACGGGACTGTCCAATGGGACGAAGGTCTGCTGAACGCCACAGGCCGCTCCCCTGCCGGACCCCTGTTCACCATCGACTGTCCCCAGGGCTCTGTCGGTCAGCTGCACCTTCCACACTGTGAGATTGTCTCTGGTGAGTTACACCTAGAAATGTCTCACCCAGCAGACTGTATGTGCTAGACTTACAGTCGTATGCAAAAGTTTGGGCACCCCTGATAATCTCCATTACTTTCATCTATAAAATGTTGGGCGTTTGGATGAGGAACGTCTTTGTCATATATATACACATACGTCATGGACAGTGATATTTTAGCCGTGAAATAAGGTTTATTTGATAAACAGAAAATATGCCATACGCATCATAAGAGAATTAGACACTTGCATAAATTTGGGCACCCCAACAGAAAAATCACATTAATATTTAGTAGAGCCTCCTTTTGCAAAAATAACAGCTTCTAGACGCTTTTTATATCCTCTGATGAGTGTCTGGATTCTGGATTGAGGTAATTTGGACCATTCTTCCTTACAATACATCTCCAGTTGAGTAAGGTTTGATGGGTGCCTAGCGTGGACAGCCCGCTTCAAGTCACCCCATAGATTTTCAATTATATTCAAGTCTGGGGACTGGGATGGCCATTCCAAAACATTGTAGTTGTTCCTCTGCATAAATGCCTTAGTGGATTTGGAGCAATGTTTCGGGTCGTTGTCCTGCTGGAACACCCAACTGCGCCGTAACTTCAGCTTTGTTACAGATTCTTAAACATTATTGTCCAGAATTTGCTGGTACTGAGTTGAATCCATACGACCTTCAACTTTAACTAGATTCCCAGTTCCTGCACTAGCCACACAGCCCCACAGCATGACGGACCCCCCACCAAATTTTACTGTGGGCAGCAAGTGTTTTTCTAGGAATGCTGTGTTCTTTTGCCTCCATGCGTAACGCCTCTTGTTGTGACCGAATAACTCCATCTTTGTCTCATCAGTCCACAGTACTTTGTTCCAAAATGAGCCTGGCTTGTTCAAATGTAGTTTGGCAAACCTCAAGCGAGCCTTTTTGTGGCGCGTGTGCAGAAAAGGCTTCTTCCGCATCACTCTCCCATACAGCTGTTCTCTGTGCAATGTGCGCTGAATGGTCGAGCAATGCACAGTGACACCATCTGCAGCAAGATGACCTTGCAGCTCTTTGGAGGTGATCTGAGGGTTGTCCTTGACCATTCTGACCATTCTTCGCCTTTGCCTCTTTGTTATTTTTCCTGGCCTGCCACTTCTGGCCTTAACAAGAACTGTGCCTGTTGCCTTCCATTTCCTAATGACATTCCTCACAGTGGAAACTGATAGCTGAAACCTCCGGGATAACTTTTTGTAGCCTTCCCCTAAACCATACTGCTGAACAATCTTTGTTTTTAGATCATTTGATAGCTGTTTTGATGCCCCCATTTTGCCACTGTTCAGAGGAGAATCAAAGAGAAGCAAAACTTGCAATTGGCTAACTTAAATACCCTTTCTAATGATTGAATGCACCTTTTTATGTAATTGAAGGCTTAACGAGTTAATCAGACTAACTATGTGTTGCAGTTAATCAGCATTTAGTAGGCAGAGGTATTCAAATCAAATAAATGATAAGGGTGCCCAAACTTTTGCACAGCCTTTTTTTCACATTTGATTTAATTTCACACAACTAAATACTGCTACACCAAATATCTTTGTCTGGAAAACACCCCAGCACTCAGTGTTAACTAGAAAAGTAATATTACAATATTATATTGATCTTTTTTGGTGAAGACAGGAAATTATCATGCAGCCTCAGAGGGGTGCCTAAACTTTTGCATACGACTGTATGTCTCTCCAAGATAGTCATATTCTAGACTGTCTGTTTTAGACAGTGAGGTAACACAGTGACAGTGACGGGTTACTGTGTTTCAGGAGAGGGGCGTGAGGTGCTGTCTGTGGCTCATGTTACTGGAGGCAGCGTGGAGCTTGTGCCTCCACTGAGGGTGACAGACTCTCATGTGGTGGTGGATGTGACAGAGCTCTCCCTGTGGGGCCTGGTCAGGTGGTTTCTACCCTCCCCTATCATCAAGGGCCAGGTGCTCGTCTTCCTCCAGCAGCTGAGCCCCATGTATACCATCCTCAACGTGATCGTTCTGCCCAGCAACGTGCCTCTCTCTGAGGTAAACCAGACATCCCTACTCCACATCCATAGTGACCTGCTGGAATCATGGAATGCTGAGTTTACCATGATAGTCTTCAGGGAAGATAGTAGCCTCCTCTGTCTGGTTTGCAGGTGAAGGAGAAACAGGAGGGAACCACCTACCTGCGTGTCAGTTCTGGCTGCCGGCTAGCTAAGGGGGAAAGGTACAGTCTCACCTGTCACCTGGAAGAGACACACAGGATACTACCAAAGGTAGGTGACTCATTGGGTAACACTAGTTCCAACAATGTGGTTTCAATGTTGTGCTACAGTAGATGCTCATGACTGGGTTCGTCCCTGTTCCAGTTTGTTCTGTTGGACTTGAACTACGGACCCAACTACCACCCCACCTTCCAGGTGTTCCTGCCCCCCGTCACACGGGAGGCGGAGCTCATCCTGTTGGAGAGGAGGCTGGAGGGGGTGGAGGTGTGGTCGGGGCTGGTCCCACTGACAGGTAACACCACCAATTCAATGTTTGTAAAACTATTCTTGTTGGTTAGTAGGGTTATTGTGATAACATGTAAAGGTGAATGAGTATCTGACGTGAATAATTAATCTGTTAGCTGAGTCTGCTACTCTGGAGTGTTCTTTCCATCGTAACGCACTGATGATGTCCCTGACTGGTTGCAGGTGCTGCTGTCACCGGGGCGACGACGTCTGAGGGACCGTCTGAGCGCGCTCAGAGTGAACGTGCGGAGCAGCAGCTGAAGGCTGTGAGATCAGAGTTTGTGAAGCGTGTGTCGATCCCCGTGCTGAACAGCCTATTGGACGAGCTCCGTCAGCATGGAGTCATCACGCAGGAAGAGGAGGAGTCTGTCAAGGCCGTCGCTGAGAGGGTGGAGAGAGCGCGCCACGTCATCGACAACGTGCTGAACAAAGGAGCTGAAGCCTGCCGCATGATGACCGTGTTCTTACTTGAGCAGGACTCCTTATTGAGCACAACGCTTGGTCTAAGATAGTGTGGCTGTACGGGGGTGTCTGGACACCATTTGTGCATGAAAACAGGGATTTATGATGTTAATCACACTCAGGAGATCAGCCATTGCCTTATCTGTTCATATGTTTAGTCTTATTTTCCACTCAGGTAAAGCTATAGTAACTCTGTAAAGTCTGCAATGATCTGAGCAAACATACTAAAGCCTATCTTCAGCAATCCAGTTAGCTGTCCTAATCTGTATTCAATGTTTGTTTCAATGCAAAAAATGTGTAATTAAGAAAATCTATGGCATTCTAAACTATTTTCTTTGAATTTGACCTCAATCAGGTTCTTCAGAGTGCTTCAGGTTAATGTGCCCAGGCAGACTACAAACAAATGTAATAGTTGAAACTGTTTATGATTAATGTAAATGTTTACATGGGACCCCTGCAAAGTATGGTCTAGCCCTCTCACACAGTGCCATACACAACTTCCAACAGTGAATGAAACCTGTGTTTATAGTTAGCTTGACGCTGATACTAGATTGGAGATATATGTGCCTCATCAAGTGATCGTCCATCAGTACTTCTGCTGAGACGTTTGGTCTGCTTATCTAGGATCTGATCATGCCAAGTCTCAACTGGAAACTGTCACTAGTAAAGAATGTACAATACATTTAAGTATAATACATGAACTGTCATCACCAGCTGCATCACGGGTACGGCACTTTCTAGAATTCCAGACATCTGTGTGCCACCAATTCTATCAAGGGCTTTCATTATCTATAGGCTAGTTCAAGTTATCAATATTTGTGGCATCTTAATCATCGAATGCATCACGGGCACTGTACACTAGTGGATATAGCAACAGGAACAATGTTCGTACTATTTTATAAAGAATGCATGTCTTAAAGAATATATTGTGCTTATACAATTATATATTGTGCTTATAAAGTAATGTTTTATGAACTTAGAAATTTGTTTAGGCTTAAACATTGTGTCTCACATAGGGTGTGGGGAACAGGCTGTATTTGGTGTCTTAATCTCATTAGCATTTAAAGCTATAGACACCGAAACAGCACGTCCTGAGGAAAGCTCATTGTGGGACTGCTCGTAGTGGCTGTAATTCTGCACCAAGGCTGAATTTTGGGAAAGACACTTTAGATACGGTATTAGGGGACCACTAAGGCCTATATAAAAGCATCCAAAAACAGCATATCATGTGACCTTTAAGACAACCCCCTAATTAGTATTAGACCAGAGCCAATTACAGGTCAATCTTTGACACCCAGCACCTACAATTCACTATTCTACATAGTATAGCTGTTCTGTGTGATTGTAAGGAATACCAGACAGGGTTTTGGGTCCAAGCGCAGAGCGCAGTTCAATTAGAATATTCTGACAGGCGATGGCCAGTACACAGTGGGACAGGGCAATATAGGTAGTGATGGTCCGCTCGGTACTAGGGTGTCGATACTGTCCCGACACATTCAACACTCACTGCATCGGAACAACGTTTCGAGACAGGTTTTAAAACCACTTCCGGTCACGTGTCAAATTGTTTCGAAACATTTTGTGACGTGTCTTGAACGAAACCTGTCTCGAACTTGCCAAAAGACTCTGACGTGTCAGGGTATAAAATGAGGAGGCAAAGCCAAAGGTTTTGAATGCGTGACAGCGTGAGACCTTGGTTGAGAGATTTGTGCGAGTTTGAGAGAGTTAGAGAAAGTTAGTTACTGTGTGCCATTAGCGAAATCTTGTTCATTTCTCTGTTTGTCTGCTGTTGTGTGTATACAATAAAATACATATATATGAATATGTAACAAGTTTACAATGAATCCATCGTCTCAAACAGTTTGATCATCACATTCTGAATTAATTGTATAATTAGTTGACAGACATCGCTTCCGTATTCGATACCACGCTATCTGCATTGCAGGACGGCCATAATTACGTTCAACCACAAGGATCCTTACGTAGGAGAAGTGGAATTAGCTAAACGACTGTTGGTTATGCCATACTGATAGCTGCCAGCAGATGTCGCTGTTGAGTAAAGGTTTCGAGCGTTTCAAAGGCCCCGACTCCAATGTTTCAATTGTCTCTGTGTTTCGAAAAGCCTCGATTTGCCCATCACTAAATATAGGTGATCAAAAAATCGAGATTATAAAGACTAGCAAAGGTCAGGAATGGTACACAGATTTACCAAGGCTCGAACTGAAACTGGAAACAAGATCAAGACTTCGCATCGGAAACAACACAAACAGACACTTAAATACTAGGACTCTAAACAAGACACAGGTGCAGCCGATTGTCCTAATACTCAGGGGATGCCGAGCGTGGCAGCCAATTACCAGCTGCAGGAGGCTCTGGCATCACAGTGATACAGATTTGATATTGACAATGTACTAATTTACTGTTGACAGTAAGGGGCTGATATCTTGAGGCTGTAATGGAGGGAGTTAGAAAAAAGTCAACACTGGTGGCATTAGGTTGCCTGAAAATGTTAGTTTGACCTTCTCTACATTACAGGATGTTGACGCTTTAGAGCTGCAACTGGAGGACAACAACTGTTGACAACAAATTGAATAAAATGGTTTTAGGTCAGACATATGCCTTACGTTGTATTAGAACTATGGATACTTTTTTCTAAATGCTGATTGATTAGTTGGGTGTTATAATAATCGTGGACAGCCTCTTGTCACATTTGGTGGTTAGCTAGCCAAATTGTGTTTGTAAATGTGTGTCAGTCTTAAAGCCACATTAGGACTACAAAGCCCAATATTGACCAGTCCTGGAGACCAAACTGTAGGATCAACATGTAGTTCTCATCTCCTACTGCTATGTGACACAACACAGATACTAGCCTATGAGGGGAAGTCACAATACTTCTACAAATTCAATGTGTCTAATACAGACATTGTACCTCAATTATGGTGTTTTGGATGAAAATATATTACTTGGAGTCCTATGATACAGTGTAAAAGTCTGCTTTCTCATTGTAAGAAATATTTGTTATGATTATTTTCCAGCTGTAAATAGTCCTTCCTACTTTGATCTCAGTGAAACCTAAGAAGGCGGGACTGCTATAGACAGTGGCAAAGAAATGAAATTGAAAGTAATCTACATACAGTTCTTTCCTTGGAAACATTTTAAAAAAAAACATTTAAACCAATTATTCATTAATGTTAATGAAAATCTGAAAAAACACACACAAAGAGTCCTTCACAGAAGACTAAATAGTCAAAATGTGAATAACAGATTACTTGATATGAACTGGATTTGTCATGGATGGTTACACAAAGAGCTAGGTTCTTTGTTGTTGTTTCATAAGGTACTTATGAATTGCCAGGGGGGCATTCAAGAAAGCTGATTATGCGACATAACCGGTAAGTTAACGCTGCAGCTGACACACAATGTTGTAGCAATTTACTGGTAATGTTGCTACAACGCTGGCTGTCATATGAGGAGTTAACTTCCCCGGGTATGTCACATAACCTGCCTTCTGAAATACCCACCTGGTGCGTCACCTGTGTTGCTATTGTCTTGCACATTCCCTGTGTATTGCTCCATGAATTAACCTGTGTATGAATTACCCCACATGTACTTATATGTTATGTTATGCCAGCTTGCTTTCCGTTGTCTTGTCCTAAGAATTTCAGTGCCCAGTCTGACCCTGTGTTGTTCTGTGCATCTGAGAATAAAAGACTTGAACTTGGACTTGGACTTGAACATACAACCCTGTGTTCAATCCAAAACATATTTTTTACTGTATTATTCAATCTTGCCTGCCTAAACACCTCAACTTCTCAATAGGGATACATACAGTGAGAAAATGCACACTAAAACACAAAAAACGAAAATCCAATTTGTGTATGCAATGAAAAATAGCAATGTTTAAATATCAGAGTTGAAAATGTGTATGTTTTATTTATTTGTTGCAGAGCATTAATTGTAGAACACACTTTGACATTTTTATAACCAGCAATATCAACATAAAGGTTTTGTACATTTGTGGGAATACAACTGAATTTATGTAACATAAACTGACTAACACAGCTATGAGATTCTACTATGTCTTTTAAAGGCAAACAAATAATGTAATTGTGTGATCTAAATTTAAACAGCTTGTGATTGTTCAGGGTATATATATATATATTATAAGATCATTATAACACCAAAGGACGATATTAAATAATAATAAAAACATTATACGAGATTAATTTAAAGCTGATACAACAATATAGGACATCTTAAGAAAACAAGAGTGTTAAGTGTAAAGTGTTAAGAAAATGTAATATCACTCTTTGAGTTATGCCTTTACATATGCCTGCCCAGCCTCGACCAATAGCATGTCAGTATCTTCATCTCGTAGCATTATTGGCCTACAGTATAGTACAGGAGTCCCAAAACCCTTGACTTTGAGGTGGTGAATTGACATAACTGCTCTGAAGTTTGACACCTTGACTTTGAGGTGGTGAATTGATAAAACGGTGCTCATGTTTGACACCACCTGTACTGTCTTCAGTAATATAACCAGCTTGTTTTAGGAAGTCATCCCGAGATAACTTACAAATAGCCATGAGCAGATCGCTGGCGATCTCATAGGTGTGGTCAGGATCAAACCTCTTTTTGTCTTTATGCGCCGTCACAAATATTTGATGAACCTGCAGGCCTGGTCGCATGCTTATAATTATGCGATCCGTGTTGTTGCCATCCTGGTAGTCACCGTAGTTCTTCCTGACGTAGTGAGGCAGAGAGCTGGATGCTGTAGGGTGCAGGTTTCCCACCTCAAAGTATTTGTAATTCTCCTCAGGTAGCAGGTGGATGCAGATGTTGTTATCACACTCCTGCCTGTTCTGGAATTGATGGAAGCCAAAGACTCCACTCTTGGGATGGACATTGACCACAATCTCGTTGTTGTTATTAAAACTGATGTATTCTTTAGCAAACCAGTAGAGCAGCTGCAGCCCATGGCGGGGTGAGGGACGGCCAAACCTAGACTGCTTCAGCTGTGCCATGTTGTTTAGAGTTTGAATCATTGTTCCTCCTAAAGAGAGAAAAACAAAGAGCAGATAATGGATGATCTATGTATTTGCATGCATAGGGATATGTGTTGGCAAGTGTATTGTGTGTTGCAGTGGTTTTGAACCCAAGACAACTTTTCTGGCGAGACAACAGAGTTTACCTTACCATTCACCTAATAGTGGATAGCAACATGTATTTGGTAATTGCTCTTGATAACAAACTGTAATCAACACATTTTACCCTAACAAAATTAATAGTATATTATATGAAACTATTTCCATTTATACAACTTTTAAGATGTTTTGTAAATGTCTTGTGTGTAACTCGAAAAGTGATTGGCATCAAAGGCATTGACATTCAAACTAATCAAAAGAAGATTTGGGTTATGACCCATGTCCTAACTAAACATTTTACCAACAGCTTTTATGACAGGCTGGTGTATAGGGCCAGCTCCCACTGCAAGTTATCCATTGAAAGAACATACAATTAACACAAAATAAGATGTACAGTAATCATACTAGTGCTACAGTACATCATTCAGTGTGTCAAATTTCCATACCTTGATGTTGTTGTTTTGGATAGTATGATTCTCTTCTGGTGATCAGTACAATACTACACAACCAATCCTGCTGTCTCTTGTTGGTCTTTGTGAATATATGAAGAATTGTCCAGCTATGAATCATCTATCCACGATTTTATACCACAGAGGGCGGGATTACCATGGACAATGTTGAGGAAATGAAACTTAAGACTTGTTCAACTAGATTGACTGCATATGACTGCAGCTGGATGTTGTTTGGTTATATGACTGGGCTGTAAGGGGTTTGTATGGAATTTATTGAACTTTGAATCCACCATTAGGAATTTCAATGTGTGCTACTATGAGTACAGATAACATCCTGCCCACAGCTGAGATAGAGACAATCCTTGTAAAGTACAGGAAGTTGTCATTATAGTTTTTGGCCTGTTGTCCTTTTCTCCTCCGAACTAATCTGCTGTACTTACCATTGCCACTATGTAGGCTTCTATCCAAATCTCAAAATGGCATTGCAGTGCAGGCACCATATTATTAGGTGCATTATTCGTTGGCAGCAGCACTATTTTAATATGTGGAAGAGGACCATGGAGGCGCTCAGCGTCGTGTTCTTGCAAATCAAGCCCCAATACGTTGTTGGTTTGGGCTAAACCCAGAATGTTTACAACGTCTGGCACCGTGCCTGATTAACACTCGGATCGATAAGCAGTCTCTAAATGGTAGCAATATAAAAACATATACGATCCCTTTCCGTAATCATAATAACCCCCCAGAAATGTTCACTGCACACCCAGTCAAAGCAGGCTGCCCTTCCAGCTAGCATCACAAACATCACCAAAGAGAAGCAGTTTTTACAATTCATATCAGCTAAACAGTACATGTAAATTGGCATTTGAATTCAAATGTGACGAGAAATGGGCAGTGTAGTCGCTGAAACTGTGCTTATTTTATTGATGAAACGGCTCATTTGTAAATTTGCTCCGAGTTTTCGATAACCTATACCTAGCATCGCAGTGCAGCACCACCTACTCTTCTGGCGGTGAATTGTTTTCAGCACCCACAGCCTACGGAGAACTATAAACGAAGTCTATCCGTGAGCCCGCCCATCCTTAAACGGAGACCCAGAAGCATATTGAGGCCTTTACTCATGACGCCCAGGGTTTTTTGGGACATTGTAAAAGGTAATTTATGTATTTGCACAGCAGATAAATGGCATCTTGCAATTCGGTCCTTACTACTGTGTGACGTCACATGAAATCCGGCGAGCCAGATTCTCTGGGCGGGTAAAGCAGGGAAAGGGGAGGTATCCTTCCTCCTTATGACGACACAAGGAGAGGATTTTCAAAACCAAGCGTTTGAGCTTTCATTTTCTCAAAGGCGGAGAAGAATACCCAGGGCTTGGTTTACACATCAAAATGTCTATCCACTGGGGGACCAAAGGCAGGCTGGGGGAACTCATAATATGGTTAACATGGGACCTTGAAAGGTTTTTACATTTTCAAAATACAAATCTAGTTTTTCTTGTTTGTGTCAGATGCAATGAAGATCTGTCTGTGGGATCGGTCACAAAGACTGCGTTATATACCTACCTGAGACAGAGGGAATTCCCTTCTTTGAAATTTGAAAGATGCGTTGTGTTATCATTGGATGAATAACCCAAGGAGGTTTCTGATTAGTCAGTGAAATGACTGGGGCACATCCCTTTGATAGGGAGGAGGAGAGGTGAGAGCTTTCAGTTTTGAAGCAGTGTTACCAACTTGGTGACTTTTTCCCTATATCTGGCGACTTTCCAAACCGTCTTGACGACTTAGTTTGTCAGAAGCTACTAGTGACTTTCTGGTGTGATTGGAGATTTATGTGAAACGTATTAAAGAATGTACAATACATTACAGCACAATACATGAACTCTCATCACCAGTTGCATCACGGGCACTTTCTATAATTCCAAACATCTGTGTGCCACCAATTATATCAAGGGCTATCATTATCTATAGGCTAGTTCAAGTTATCAGTATGTGTGGCATCTTAACCACCCAATGCATCACGGGCACTGTGCACCGGTTGATATGGCAACAGGAACACTGTTCGTACAACTTTATAAAGGATGCATGTCTTAAAGAATATACTGTGCTTATTAACATTATATATTGTGCTTATTAAAGTTATGTCTTATGAACTTAGAAGTTTGCTTAGGCTTAAACGTCCTTAAACTCCCTGATGCATGAGAAAGCTCAACCCTCTTTTCATCTTTTTATCTTACTGCACTGTATAATATATGCTGGGGCAGGGACAGATAGCCAGTTGGACTTTGTGAACCAGCCCAAATTCTGTTGCGGGTAAGGAAACGTAGACAACCCCAGAGCTCTGTTCTTGTTGATTTCCAACTGCTGATATTATCGGACCTCTGCGACTCCAGACCACTCTTTCTAGAACACAGACTTGTCATTGAAAACTAGCATTACATAGGCCTATTGGAATAGACACAAAGAATTTAAGTCCTTCAGTATCATTCTGTGGTTACTGTCTTCAACGAGCACAGTAACTTTGCACAGTAAGATTGAAGTCTACATTTGACAGTGCATTAGCAAAAATATAGAAGATTAATTGTCTGCGGTATCTTCCTACTAAGTACAATTTCAACAGCAACCTACTATTTTGAACTGGCGTTAGCACGTTAACTATTTATGTAGAACAGGGTATCAATAGGGGGGGAAGTTTTTTTAGTTTCATGATTTCCCACCTCTCCCCAATGCCCATATACAACAAATGTTAAATCCAACAAAGAAACTGCAGTCTCATCATTTAGTACAAATTGCCAAACGGACTGTGGGGCATTTCTACAAATTGAATACTTTCCTTTCTTCAGAAGAGCATCACAACTCACATGCAAGAACCCTCCTAATAACGGCTAACTATGCCTTCTGGAGGCTGTAATTCACTGCGATAAAGATATCTCTGGTTGATGTTAATAGATGAAAATAGCAACAGTCAAAAAGCCAAAAGAAATTCAACCAATGTTTAATTAAAGATTTATGCTTTATGTGGATTTAAGAGTAGTGTGGAACTCAGCAATCTCCACTCTTCACAGTAAATGCAGCAGCATTAATGGAGGTGGTGTTATTGCATGAGACTGGTGGTCTTCTCACCCACACTGCCATCCTTCAAAAAGAAAATCCTTTCAGATGAAAGATTAACTTCTACTCTATGTGCTCAGAGGTACGCACATGGTAACGCACATGTTATGCACACTGTATGTTTATTATTAATGTAACCATATGACAGACGGAGGGACGGACAACTGTGAACAACTTACAGGTTTTATTTTCTTTCCTCTGCCTCTCCTGACAGCTGTCCCGAAAGCCCTCATGAGGCCACAGAAACATCCTCCTCCCTTCTTCTTTGTTTTCTGCCTAGGAGCACCTATGGAGCCACCATGACTCTTTGAAGAAACAGCTGTCACTGGCTGAAGCTCTTTGCTCAGGTGAAGCAGGCTCAGGTCTCTGGCTGCAGGAGGCTTGAGGTCCTCACTAGATGACTTTTTTGTCCACCTTTGTATCCAGGAGCTGGGTGTGCTTGGCAGGCTGGACAAGGCTGGCCACACTGCAGGCATTCTTCAAGACTTTCTCACCATTCTTATGCTCAAAAAGGACTCTCAGGCCCTCACTAGCCTCATCGAGGCTGGAAACACATGTGGCGGCCTTTAGGACATTCTCATCCTCCTTCATCTCCAGAACCTCGACCAGGCTGGTATCAGTGGCTACAGGCTTGAGGTCCTGGTTACTCTGGAGCAGGGTGGTGATGCTGAAAGGTGTCTGGAGGTTGAGCTGGGACATAGCCTTGGCCACATTGATCTGGGAGGCACGGAGGGCCTGACGTCACAATGCCGTTCCCAAACAAGGACGCGTCTGTCGCTATACCGACTTTAAATTACTGAGATAGCTGCGCGTGCTAGCAGAA
>CAEFZP010004606.1:0-22139 GCA_903064625.1 Mallotus villosus | reverse complement strand
TGTAAATATTTTATATTTTCAATAATTGTTGTAAATGTAATTGATTGTTGATTGTCATTTTAAAAGGGATGTTAAGCAGAATCAACTTTCATGAGCTAGCTTTTAATTTTGTTACAACAGTAGTTCCACGTCATTATATTAATCCCAGTTGTATATTGATAGATTCTTGCATGTTTGAGTACTATACTGTTTTCAGCTATCCCTGTCCACATCCTGTAATTAATTGTGTTTATTAGAAAACAATCTGACTGTGTGATACATGTAAGTAACACGTCAATGACAATTAACTGCTTGTTTGGTCATCCTGTGCATTAAATGTTTACTTTTTTTTATATATACATTGAATCAAGGAGTTTCTTTCCTCATACATAAAATGATCCATCCACAACAACAATACGATTAGAATTTCCAAACAATTCCCTTGATACTTCCTACAGGAGAGAAGGCGTCAGCCTGTTGTGTCCTGGTCTTTACCCGCTCATACTGCGTACTTGCGCTCCTCCCAGTGTTTGTCTAACCTGGATTTAAACTGATTGATACTATCTGCTACCACTGTGTCTGGTAAAGAGTTCCAGTTGTTGACAGTTCTAACGCTAAAAGCTTGGCCTCTCACCCTAGATCTTGCTAGTGGGACTTGTAGCTTGAATCTGTGGCCTCTGGTTACTGTCTGTTCCGCGGGAGCAAAGAAACAACTGACTGGGATTCTCTCCAGACCTGCCATGATCTTGTAGACCTGAATCATATCTCCCCTCTGCCGTCTGTATTCCAAAGATGGGAGTTTAAGCCTCTGACTTCTGGAACTGTAAGGGAGTTCCCTAAGTGTAGGGATCAGTCTTGTGGCCCTCCTTTGTACCTTTTCCAAGTCCTGCTTGCTCTTATTTTTGCAATAGCGAACTTGGACTGTGTTCTGACAATAAATTAAGAACATTATGTTTGTGACTGGGGACAACAACGCAATCTTGTCAGCCGACTATAAAATGTATAATATGTTGGGCTACTAGACCAACTGCAGTCTAGCCTAATCTGCAGGATATAGGAAAATAAAGTAGAAAAAGCTATGAAAGAAGTGTGTGGTAGGCTATTGTAAAGGTATAATTTATTTTCACATAATTCTTGGTATTACAAACTCAAATTTTAAGTGAAAGGACAACCAATTGTTCTTTATTTTTCTGTTGTCAATATATCACTGAATGTATTATTCACCTTAACTTTGGACCTGACAAATCCTAAACCATTACCATTTTAATCACTTTTTCTCCTCTCTGAATTAAGTGAGAGGGATGAAGAGCTAGCTTCGTAACCTAGGTTTTAATCTCAGAGGCATGACTTTAATCTGTTTCCCTAGTAACACCCTAGAGTTATGATACACAGACTTAGAAACACACATGCACAAGATTACCACTTTGCAAGGAGTTTGTTTGGGACAATGCTTGTTTTTCATTTTTCTGCCATGTCTTAAATATGTGTCTGAAATACATTTTTGAATTAGTTTGATGGCGGAACTAGGTTTTGGGTCTGTCTCACTGGGAGAACTAAAAGAACACATGACTCAGCCTTAAAAACATTTTCTCTTTTCTGAAAATAACAATTTGTTCAATGACCATAAACGTTTGATGGGATTATTCTGTTTTGAGAACAGATTAATGCCTTAATTGGTGTTACCACTGTGAACACAGCAAGCATAGGGATTCCCTCATAAACGTCATAATTCCGATTGATTACAATCAAACCCAGCTGTCAAACAGGCTGTCACTGTTGTCCTGGTACATTTACACTTCCAACTCAATTAAGTATCCCCCTTTTCCATTTCCATTTTGGATTATATTAGAAACCCAAATGTAAACGTACATTTGGGAAAATACAGCCAATTGTGACACCTGCACTAAATTATTCCAATTCAAAAATACAGAAGGTTTTTTTCTGTACTATATCTCTGGCCATAACAAAAGCGTGAAAAATGAGAAAAAAATTATACTCATAAGGACTAGATGGTCTACTTTGGAGCATACATTCAATCTTCCTGAGGGCTAATCCACAACAGCATGTAATTTACTTCACAATAAATTAGATTATTAATATCAACTGTAGTTTGTGTTTGCTGATGATGAACTGGTTGGTAAAATGTTTTATAAACAGTAAAATATAGCTTGATGCACTAGTCCCAATTTTAAAGGAGCTTGTTATAAAAATAATAGTTATTTACTTTGTTATTATTAGACTTCTACGATATTTTAGTGAGATTCAGCTGGTCATCCAAAACCACAATAACAGTACATCCGGAAAGTCCACGTTGTTATGTTACAGCCATATTCCATAATTTTTTGATGTTCCTCAAATGCATATTTGCATGCAAGTTGTGAATGCAAGTGTGAACTTGTAAATGCAAGTATTCACAGCCTTTGTCATGCACTCAAATTGAGCGCAGGTGCATCCTGTTTCCACTAATCATCCTAGAGACGTTTCTACATCTTGATTGGAGTCCCCCTGTGGTAAATTCAGATGACATTATTTGAAAAGGCACACACCTGTCTATATAAAGGTCCCACAATTGACAGTGGATGTCAGAGCACAAACTAAGCCATGAAGTCCCAGGAATTGTCAGTAGACCTCCGAGACAGGATTGTATTGCGTCACAGAAAAATGTCTGCAGCATTGAAAGTCCCAATGAGCACAGTGGCCTCCATCATCCGTAAATGGAAGAAGTTTGGAACCACCAGGACTCTTCCTATACCACCTTTCCACCTAAGTGAACCGGGAGCTAGTTTGGAGCTGGTGCTAGAGCCAGTTCGGAGCTGGTTCAAGAACGGAGCTTTCTAAGAACCGGTTTGCTTTTCCACGGGCTAGAGAGCCACCACAGAGCCACGTCATTACGTCACTGTACACGTCTCATCTTTCCTAGCAACGCTAGCGCGGCAGCGTCAAACACAAAGCAGAGCCCGTCTAAAGGCTGTTTATCAATCCGAAGAATTTGTTTTCTTGGCTATTGCGCAATACCCTGGACTAGCAGTAGTATGACAACACTGGCATTATCAGCGCAACATTTTATAAACTTTTGCTGTATAGTGCTTGTGTATTACATTTGTATTAAATATAGGCTCAATAGCTCTTAACATTTGTGTTTGTCATTTCACTCATTTGATAAGATTATGATAAAACACAGCAACTAGTGTCTGCACTGCGATGCTAGGATGCTAGCTAGCTAGATGTAAGGGGCCCCATTCTCTCGTCCACTCTAAATCTCCAACGTTCGGGGCCCCTTTATCGTCCACAACCGTTTCTTCCGTTAATTTCTTAAAGAACATATGCATCAGCAACTAAATAAAGTAACTCATCGATATGTACACATCTTATATTGCTGCACACCGAATTGCAGCTTCTTACTTTGAGATTTGAGTATGTAAATACGCTCTCAAACCGTATGTGTAGCATCTGCCTTCCGCAGCGTCAAACTGACATTTCTCCATTGAAAGTGGTTGGGTGGACGATAATGGGACCCCCTGGCTAACTGCTAAAATCAGGAAAGTAACATTTCTAGGCATATCCTGATTGGATTTCAAAACCGGAATGTTATAATGTAGGTTTGTATCTATATATTAAAGTACCATTCTGTGACAGAACGTTTTTTAATTTGTATTATAACAACATTTTGGTAACATTTCTAACGAGCGTCGAGAGCTATGTGGACGATAATGGGACCCCTTACGGCTAGCCTATTAAATACAAGAACAAGAAGCATTTTGGGCAAATGAGGTCTGCATATGAACCGCCCCAATATAAGCAGTAGCCTAGAAATTAGAAATATAGGTTACTTAATTAACGTCGCAGTTACGGACTGGCAACGTCACAAAATTACGTTGCTAGGAGGTCGCGGTTACGGACTGGCAACGTCACAAAACAACGTTGCTAGGAGGTCGCGGTTACAGACTGGCAACGTCGGGAAATTACGTTGCTAGGAGGTCGCGGTTACAGACTGGCAACGTCGGGAAATTACGTTGCTAGGAGGTCGCGGTTACGGACTGGCAACGTCGGGAAATTACGTTGCGACGACGTCGCGGTTACGGACTGGCAAAGTCACAAAATGACGTTGCCGTTACCTCAGGGCGTCTTTCACTTCTCACGTTGCCGCAACGTCGGCAAAATGACGTTGCGACAACGTCGCGGTTATGGACTGGCAATGTCACCAAATGACGTTGCCGTTACCACAGGGCGTCTTTCACTTCTCACGTTGCCGCAACGTCGGAAAAATGACGTCGCGACAACGTCGCGGTTATGGACTGGCAATGTCACCAAATGACGTTGCCGTTACCTCAGGGCGTCTTTCACTTCTCACGTTGCCGCAACCTCGCCAAAAGACGTTGCGGCGACGAAAGTTTGGTCAGCGAATGACGTTGCGGCAACGGAAGGGCAACGTAACTGTGTTAGCTGGGTAGGTTATCGAAAAGTCTGAGCAAATTTACAAATGAGCAGTTTCATAAATAAAACTAGAGAGCATACAATTTCTGGGGAAATTGTGAGGGTGTGCCTGCTTGTCCGTCCCTTTAAGTTTTTCCCTTCTAGTGATATTTTCAAGCATTTAGCCTACTCATAGTCTATTCTATTGCATAATAATTTATTAAGAACACCCTTGGAAAGAAGCTACTGTAACAACGTTATCACTGGAAATATTTCAGATGGAATCGCGATTCAAACAGTAGCTCTATGTCTGCTAACATAATATGCCCCCAGAAAACGTAAATAAACTTGACATTTATTCAGTGGAAAATCGCTCATGCATAAAAAGCTCAATAGCGATCATTGTCAGTAACGACGCAAAATGCGATATAGCCCTTTGTGGAGAAGCTGCCCCGCTAAATTGTATAGCCTACTACAGTGTTCGTCTTGGTGGCAATCGTTGGTTGAACGTTCCGTTTAGGCTGAAATTAAATAGCCTATTGCTTTCATGAACAGATTGACAAGTTTAGGCTGTGTCAATGAAGTTCTTGTTAGTAGTCAGACAGTTTCACCTATTGAAATACTTTTGATTTAAGGGAGTGCCGAACATGTTCTGTCGCCGTTTGATTTATACTGTAAACAGCTGTGGATGTTTTTGTTAGCTAGCCTACACAGTGTCTCGCGTAGGCTACAGCGTTGCAGTTCTGGTTTGAAACCAACAAATCGTTTACTTGTAATCTAATGTCATAATAAATCGTACAACGAAAATGTAGGCTATTTGTGAGTAATGTTTATTTTAACGATTTAAAACAGATGCATCATAGACCGCTGTAGTATGTGTTGCCCGGGCAATTACACTTCACAATTGTGTTTCATATCACCAAGTAAAATGAGTAAATAGTTATCACCCTGGCCTCTTTGCTTGTGGCGTTTCTGCAGCTGCCTTGCAGTAGCGTTAAAGCTGTAGCCTAGCTATCTCCCAGAAGTTAACAAGCTGCTAAACTAATGTTCTGCTAGAGGTAGTCACGTGTGTTTCGTGACGTTAGTAGCGTCAGTGACTGTGGCTAGCAAGTTAGCCAGGTAGATAAAAAGACAAGCAACTCAACGGCTACCAACTTTTGACATAACGTTTTCTAAGTAATCAAAATATTGACGGATGCTTAGGGGGGCGGCACGATACCATCTTTGCTGTGCAACAGTCTTCTATGCACGTCGTATCTAATGCGTCGTTGCTAACATGTGCCGACGCTGTGACGTAGGCTATTATAACTGAGTCTACCCTTTGCCGACAAAATCAACTTTATGCCACAAAAACGTTGTATGGTCCCAAACTGTTCAACGGAACGTACATAAAAGTAATAGCATATCAATCGCTAGCAAGACGAAACTTTTGACACATAGTTTGTCTATGTAGTCCAAATATTGACCGAGGATTAGGGGGGCTAAAATAAATAATAAATATATATGTGAGATAACAAAGGATGCGCCACGATTCGTGGCACACCCAATAAAATGGATGGGGAAATGATGCCAGGAGGAACTGAAAAAGCCAGGTAAAAAAGAAAGATCTGTCACTTCATAAATCTAGCACCAGCTACCAAATCTCACGCCAAGGTTTTTTGAAAAGGCAGCCCTGCATTAAGGATTAACAACTGAAGACCATTTGCTATATTTAAAGATCGCAAGCTACTGTGACGTTTATGTTGCATGTGTGTAATAATGTATCAACTTCAATATATTAATGTTTTCAGTAAAAAGCAAGTGTGCTCGGTGCTTAACTCGGTGCCTTGGACAACAGCTAGCAGATAATGTGCCGTGTTTAACAGCTAGGCTAACGGCTAGTAGCAGATGTGCCGGGGTAACAGCTAACTGACTTGCCGTAGGCCTACCTGCCACTCGTAGACTGGTACTGGAAGACTAACAAGGTGGCCTACTGTATAGTTAGTTCTAGCTAACACTTGGGTGACAGTTTAATTGGACGTTCTACCTAGAGCTGCTACTGGTAGACTAATACACTGTATACAGTAGGCTACCTCCCCAAAGCGGTCTGAGCGAAAGCGGTGTTAGCGAACTCTCGGCTGTATGACTCACAGTTTGTATTGTAGCCCTATGCCTTGTTATGAATGCACGCGTGCACGTCCTTACTTATGAACGCAGGCGTAATGTGACGTCGACGTCCTGACGTTTCTGACTGTGGCTAGCTAGTTAGCCACCGTTAGCTTCACTTTTCGCCACAAAAACTTAAATCAAACCTAAACCGTCAAACGGAACGTTCGCGCGAATACAAGCAACTCAATCGGGACCAAGACAAACATGTTGACACCGACGTTGTCTATGTAGTGCAAAGACGCAAGTTTTTTTAGGGGTGGGAAAAAAATTATAATAAATTAATATATATGTGAGATAACAAAGTGTGTGCCCTGCCAAAGGCAAAGCACACCCAATAAGCACATTTTCAGCAACTACACTGCCCACTTCTCGTTACATTTTAATTCAGATGCTGATTTACAAGTAGCGTTTAGCTGAAATATGAATTGTAAAAACTTGCAATGGCGGTCAAATTATTCAGTTTTTCTTGTTGGTCACGGTAACCCGCCCCAAGCGGTTCTTTCTTGGTTCGAAATCTAGACCAGGTTCAAAGTGGGGCCAGTTGCGAACCATGTACGAACCACTTTTCCGGTTCTCAGTCTGTCGAAAGAGAAAGAACTGGTTGGCGATTAAGCACCGGCTCCAAACCGGCACCCAAAATGCGTTGGTGGAAAAGTGGTACTAGAGTTGGCCGCCTGGCCAAACTGAGCGATCGGGGGAGAAGGGCCTTAGTTAGAGAGGTGACCAAGAACTCAATGGATGGACCCTCTGACAGAGCTCCAGCGTTGCTCTGTGAAGAGCAACCTGAACCTTCCAGAAGGACAAACCATCTCTTTTTATAAACATATAAAAATACTATAAATCCTAACCTATATGAGCTGTATAAGAAACACTGAAAATTAATGGGGTTGAACATTGGAATTATAGACCTTTTTTGGAACGTAAACAATAACAGATCAGTTTAGAAGAACGTGGCCCTGAACTACATCCGGCTAGTGCGTTTCTTACATTAGTCGCTAGCTACTTTACCATTGAGTTAGCATGACTAGTGCATATTACCATCAATTAACTGGCTTTGAATAGCAGCTATACATCGAATAGTGTCCCCTAACCAACCCCCTGGATCAGAATGTTATTTATTTTAGACTAATTCATTTTTGGCTAATATGCAATTGATAGCCTACCTAGGGTAGAGCTAATCTATCCCGATGTCTACCGCACTATTTCAAATAGTAGCTACCAATACAATTAGTGCGTTCACAGTCAGTAAAGAGGCTATTGAAGCCTACAAAAGTCTGATGCCTACACATTTTTTTTAATGGGAGTCAACAAACAATGTACATATTAAGACAGAGACGGCTTAAAAAGACCTAGACCAGCTGTAATGCATACTAAAAGCAACAGGGAGGTGTGCAGCGGGTATGTTTATTTGCTGGTTACTTGTTGAATAACTGCTGTGAAATTGTAGTAAGTGTTAATAAACGCACCGCTAAATGTTCAATATGAACTGCTGTTTTTACATCACCCACCTATCATTTCTGAACCCAGTGTATGGTCGAGGGTTAAAAAACAGGGCTGTGTTTCCCGAAAGCGTCGTAAGCCGAACAGAAGACAGTAGGCAGAACCCACGCAAAGCAGCTGGACGCTGTCTCCCCTGCCACCCTCAAGAACTGTGCTGACCAGCTGTCTCCGGTGTTCACCTACATCTTTAACACCTCCCTGGAGACATGCCATGTGCCAGCCTGTCTCAAGTCCTCCACCATCATCATCCCTGTGCCCAAAAATCCCAGGCCAACTGGACATAATGACTACAGACCCGTCGCCCTGACCTCTGTGGTAATGAAGTCTTTCGAGCGCCTGGTGCTGGCACATCTCAAATCCATCACAGACCCTCTACTGGACCCCCTGCAGTTTGCCTACAGAGCCAACAGGTCTGTGGACGATGCAGTTAACATGGTCCTCCACTTCACCCTACAGCACCTGGACTCCCCAGCATCCTACACCAGCATCCTGTTTGTGGACTTCAGCTCTGCCTTCAATACCATCATCCTCGCCCTGCTTCAGGACAAGCTCTCCCAGCTGAACGTGCCTGATTCCACCTGCAGGTGGATCACAGACTTCCTGTCTGACAGGAAGCAGTGCGTTAAGCTGGGAACACAAGTCTCTGACTCCCGGTCCATCAGCACCGGATCACCTCAGGGCTGCGTCCTTTCTCCTCTGCTCTTCTCCTTGTACACCAACAGCTGCACCACCAGTCATTCGTCCGTCTAACTCCTGAATTTTGCGATCGACACCACCCTTATTAGGCTCATCTCTGGTGGAGACGAGTCTGATTATAGGTGGGAAGCGGCCAACCTGGTGACCTGGTGCAGAACAACCTAGAGCTCAATGCTCTTAAGACAGTGGAGATGGTTGTGGACTTCAGGAAGAATACCGTATTTAACGGAAAATAAGCCGCGGCTTGTACTCCGATTTTACAGTGAAATGTTATAGGCTAGGCTAGCTAGCAAAATAAAATTAAAAGTGCCCCAATGAATTAAATAAATACACCATTAAATAAATAAATACACCATAAAAAATGTGTCATGAATTAAAATAAGGATTAAATACATAAATGTGTTATTAAATGGGTCATGAATTAATTAAAATACCAATTCATTTGATTTATTACACGGCTGTTCTTAACAATCTTTTCATATTTGACCGTTGCTATGCATATTTGACCGCTGTCAAGGGAAGTGGCCTTTTTGCCTCAGATTCACGTCTTTCGTAGCACTCCGCAAGTAGTCCGGTAACTTTTCAACCCCAGCGTACTCTGTTGCTTAGCGATTTCAGCTGATTTGAAGCCTAAAGAATGTTCAAAGTCTATGAAGTTTAGCGTCTTTGGCGAACTATTTCTCTGCTGATCAACACTAGCCTACGAATGGTAACAAATAAATTGTAAAAAGACACACTGTGTTAAGTTATTTTTTGGCAAGTAGCCGCGAGCGGGATAATGTATATAACACCGTTGTCATTATCGGGAAAATAAGCCACTTCAGAGCGAAACAAAACCGCTTCGCGTCGGGGTGCTCTTCGCCCTGTCGGGGCTTATTTTCCCGATAATGACCGGCGTTCTATACATTATCCCTTACGTAAAATACATATCAAAAAGCAATACATTTACAAAATGCTAAACAGCGCCCCTAGTCGATTGCATAATACATTTACATTTCACAATGTGTTGCAGTGCTTCATGAATTGTGATATCTGTCAAACTCGCCCATCAAAGTCAGTGGGTGGGGCTAGCGCAAATCTAGTCTGATCCATTCTGTTGGTCTGAAGTAGATTGCCTGGATAGAGAGACGATGGAGTTGGTGAGAGACATTTTAGACTTAGCTGAGGATGTGGAGGACCTGCTGACCTAGAGCATGTAGCGAGTACAGCAGAGGAAATTATTGAAGTTCTCTTGAGTTATTTCTGCACTTTGCAATGCTACGGCTAATAATCAAGGGGAAGACTCGCCCCAATGTTGAGACAGCGTGCAAGGTGCAGAACCAAATTCCCAGTCCCGTCACAAACAGTTTCTTCCCAGGGTTCAGGCAGGAGGACTCAGTATATGTTTACTTGATGCTTTCTTGCACACTGTACAATACATGATTGTACATTTGGTTTGGTATTGTGGTTCTGCTTGCATCGGCTCCCTGCCGCACCCAACGGAGACACCGTCTCGACCTCCGAGCAGAGAGCAGCGACGCATACCCCAACACAAAACCACATGCCGACGGGACAAAATGTATGAGACTGCTGTGTGTATGTGGTGCCCGTTATGCTAGATTCACTGAGATTAACGTTGTGCCATACATACTTACCCTCAGCATCGTATCTCAGAGCAGAGAGTGCCCCTAGCTGCATCTGTCGCTCCACATTCTGCTGCATACCCGCGCTCGGCCAGCCACCAAACAAACATTATTATTAGCATTGAAACCTATACATGGAAGAGGGGACGGAAAGAGGAGTAAATCACACCGCTCGCGGAGGTCAGAGGCCGGAGCTTGGCTAATAGGAGAAGAACCAGGAGCGGAGCCCAGTACCTCACCTCCGCATGCGTAACGCGGGCAGCAAGCAGACCACTGGTGTCCACAGGCAGCCGCGCCCGCACCTACGAAGAACGTGGGCGCCACCACCCCCCCTCCGGAGAGGGGGGGAGAATGGAAGGGGGGGAAAGGAGAACCGCAGGAACTTTCCTGCTGTGCTCTGCCTTGGTCTGACCTTAGGGGGACGGAGACCCGGAGGCCTACGACGCCCCGACCGTGGAAACGGAAACCCCTTCCGGAGAGGGGCTCGGATTTCCGATCGATGGCAAAGCGACCCACAGACAGGCGCACCGTGAACATGCACGACATCCTAACGGAGCGTTGCTTCTACATACCAACTGAGGCACTGCCTCGACATCCTACGGAGGCGTTGCTTCTACATACCAACTGAGGCACTGCCTCGACATACTAACTGAGGCACGCGCCTCGACGTACCAACTGAGGCACGCGCCTCGACGTACCCACTGAGACACAGCCTCGAACGTACCAACTGAGGCACTGCCTCGACATACCAACTGAGGCACTGCCTCAGCATACCAACTGAGGCACTGCCTTGACATACTAACTGAGGCACGCCTCGACTTACCAACTTAGGCACGCCTCGACCAACTTGATGGTGACATGTCACCTTGTAACGTGCTGCTGTATAACCGCGCCCGGCCAGCCACCTATTTATATGATTACATGCACATGCCCGTAGGCCTACATGGTATTAAGATAACAGAACATGCAATGCCATATACCAACGAAAATTACGGAGAGGTAGGAAGCGTGAAAGCCATTCTCCTCTGCCCTTCCAAAACATCAGTGGTATCCAGTCTGATGTAACGTTGCACACTTGCAGATTACAACCGGCCCATCACTTTCAGCGTTGAGGCTGAGACCACTTGAGACGCTGACGTAGCCACATCGATCCGGAAAGAGTGCGCCGTGTACAGCTTCGGGTCCAGACCACAGCGCCGGCACAGGATTCCGAGCCTCCCGGTGAACCAGTATCTGCTCATGGCTTTCCCAGCATCGGTGACGAACAGGGATCGCTCGTTGCCGAGAATGAACGCCATCGAAGGTATTTCACCATGGAAGAGAGGGGACAGAAAGCGGAGTTAATCCGTGATATGACAACAGGAGTACCCACGCCGGCTTTCACACCCTTGCTGTGTTTCAGCACCACTGTGTACATACATGTATCCAGGGCTCGAAATTAACTTTTTGGCTTACCAGCCACAATGGCTGGTAGATGAAAAAAGTTACCAGCCAATAATATTTTTTACCAGCCAAAATTAAACCTGCCATTTCAGACATACTCTAACATCGTTTGACATAAACAACCCTTACCTATGATTTAAATATCATTCTAAATCACTCAATGGACAAAATAAACCAATTTTACTTTTTGAAACAATGTATTAATTCAGGGGGTTCCAGGGGCCTACTACTAGGCCTACTCTTGCTCAATGTGAGATGGGTTGTCCTTGTCCATGAGGTTTGGTCTTCGCATCCAGTGTTTCCCACACATAGACTAATGTAGACACTTTATCCTGTTAGTTTTTTTTTAACGCTATTTAAAACACGCAGCGTATTTGTTCAGCTGCATTTCCTTTTCCTGCTCTTCCTCCGACTCTGTCATTCACGTGTCTCTCACATACACAGTCACAACGTCATCACACTTTAGCAACGACGCTATGCGATATCAGCGACCCTTCAGCATTAGCATCGTAGCTAAGTCTAGGAAAGTTGAGGTCTTAATCTGCTAGACAAGCTTCCCCATCGTTCTTTTGGTGAGGTGTCTCACGAGCCCTACTTACCCGGCCGTGGAGCCGACCAGCTAAATAGTTATTTAGCACTAGCGTTGCTATACCTGCACATATGCAGAAATTGTTTACAATATTTTCAGGCTTTAACCAGTGCTGCTCAAACATAAATACAGGGTCAAGAGATAGATTCGTTAGGCATTGAAGAAAGAGTAGGAGAGGAGGACAGTATCCAACATAGCTAATACAAATATATTTAATTTAAAAAAAAAGTTATGTGTAACAAACCTGCCGCCTAGACTGTGCTGTCTATCTGGCGACGCACTCACTCAAAGACACTTTCAAGACTTTCGTGACCGAAATCAAAATTCTGATGTGACAGATCAATGGGGAAGTTTTCTCTCTTAAATGCTGTCATCCTCGACCTTTTTTGTCTTTTTAAATCTAACTATTTGTATTATCCGTGTCATTCTCTAGTGGTTATAAAGGCTATCTTCACAGTTTTCTGCCACCTAGAACGTGCGCACAACTGTTCGTGTTGGTGTTGCATGCTTTTATTAACCATGACGGGCGCGGTAGTCGGGAGCTGTACTCCGCAATTTCACTCGCCAAGTGGCGGGGCATTGGACACAATTTAATCGCCAGCCCAAAAATCTACACGCCATTGGCGCTCGGCGGGTGCCAATTTCGAGCCCTGCATGTATCCATGGTTAAGTCGCCGAGGGTGAGATCGTGCATAGGTAGAAATGTGCTGGACCGACACGTGAATTTGTCGCACCGCATGAACCCATAAAAAGCCATGAGACACGCAGCTTCTAACATTACATCAATGGGAGCGTTCAAACATCCCGCCCGCAAGACCGACACCAAGTGATGAAGTATGGGAAGGGTTATGGGAAGTCGCCTGTCATTGCCTTGCGGTCGCTCTTTCCGCAGGCCGTTGAACAGCAGCCAAACTGACGGGTTCCCCAACAGGCTCTACACAGACGGGTCCAGACACCGGAGATGTAACTGAATGCCAGCCACAGCTGCCTTGATGGTCGACGGCTGGAGCTTCTGGGAGGTGAAGCAGTGAACGATGTATGCGCATACAACAGGCAGGCTCACTGGGTGATGGGGAGTGTCGAGTGCGCGGCAGAAAGAACAGTAATGCAACCAAGCACAATCATAGGATTTTAATGTACCCTTGCTCATGCCCGCTCGCATGTACCAAGCAGCGACCGTCATGTAGCCTTCTAGCCTCCTGTCTAGTCTAACAGAGCCTCCTGAAAAGCTGGGCACACCAAGCCGTCCGGCTTCGCCTCCGAACATAATGCTTGGAACTCCTGAAAGTGGAAACGTGACAGAGCATCAGCCACATTGTTGAGTAACCCGGGTATGTATGCGGCCCGCAACACGAAGTTGCCAGTGATGCACATCCAGGTCAGACGTCTCACTAATTTGTTAATTAATGCCACGGAGGATCTGCCCTTGTTGATGATGTTCACCGTGGCCTTGTTGTCATAGAACACCACGATCCTCTTCCTACACCAGTGTTTACCCCACAACAGACATGATACCACAATAGGATACAGTTCGAATAATGCAATAGATTTGCAATCGTGCGCCAGAAGCTCCAGGTCAACGGGCTACGACTTGCTAAACCATTTGTTCCCGACCCAATAGACAACGCCGCATCGGTGTAAAAAGCCAGGGCGCTAGAGGTCTCGACCTCATCGTTGTAAAAAAACGACAAACCATTCCACTGCTCGCAAAGTACGGCCCAGAAACGCAAATCAGACCGGCAAACCTCATCCAACCGCACAACGTCATGAAGCGCCGGAACCGACTTAGCCACGCCCAGCAGACGGGACACGAACGTGGGGAATAATGCGCATTGCAAACTTCATGTGCCCGAGCAACGACAAAAGGTCACGTTTGGTCATGGCCACCGATACAGCCGCCGAAGCCAGAACAGCGCGCAACCGCAAGAGCTTCTCCTCCGGGAGAGACGCACGCATCGACAGGTTGTCCAGCTGAATGCCCAAAAACTCTATCGACGAGAGCGGTACGCCCAAATGCCGAAAAGTGTCCTTCACCACAGTGATGCACCGAAAATCGACCACCAGGAAGTCGTCCAGCAGGTGCAGTACAAACGGCAACATGTGCACGTTCAGCAAAATCCAACACAGCACCTCAGACAGAGTATCAAAAATGCGCGGGCTGCTGCGACAGCTAAAAGCAAGGCGAGCATAGAAGTATAATTGCGACCGCCATTTGATGCCGAACAGGTGCCACTGCGACGGGTGAAGGGGTATGATTTTAAATATGATGTATTATTATATTTGATATCGGCCTTCCCAAGCCAGGCGCCCACGCCTGCCTGCTTGATTAACCGAATCGCGTGATGATGTTAGTGTAATAAAGAGAGAATTCTTCGGACGGGATCAGGCTGTTAATGCTGGGACCTGCGTGTCGTGCGGAGCGGACAAATCCACGATCAAGCGTTTCTTCCCAGAATATTTCCGGGTAGCCACGCCAATCGGACTAACGCGAAACGGCGACGCCACGAACGGCCCAACAAATAACCCTTGCCGGTTTCTTTGGCAAGCAACGCATCGACCACGTCTGGCTCCTTGAGCGCCGATCGCAAGTTGTCACACACATGAGACACAGTGGGTACACATCCCACCCCAGCCATGAAACCCTCCCGCAACCCTGTGAGGAGATCGGTGAGGGAGGAGTTCACGAAACATCGGTTGGGGTGGCCACTCAAAGCTGTAGACAGGCGACCAATGTCAACGGGGGTAGAAGGGTGGTTATTTATTTCATCGCCTTGCCCGCCGGTCAGAACCGGCGCGGGCAGGTCGACCTCGGATGGGCGTCCGAGCACTGACTGCAGACATGGAGGAATCGACAATTAGGGTAGGTACAGGACCCTTCATTGAAATACATACACACGGGGGGAGCGGGACCAGCATTAGGCACCTGGCGTCTGAACGAACGTCGCTCCGCTCCACTGGACCCAGGTTTCACATCACGGGACGCCTCCCCCACTTTGGAAGACACCGTGAGAGGGCAAAGCCCAGTAGGATGGGAGACACCACACACGACAAAGGACGAATCCCAGTAAAGGTGCGGCTAACCAGCACCAAATCTAGCACAGACCAGTCCAGATGCAGGTTAAAACGCAGGACGTATAGGGCTGCCTTCGCAGAAAAACCCTTATGATATTCGTAAAACAGGGCTCCCCCGTAGGAGAGCGACAGGTCAGCGATAATGGCCAAATAGGTGTCCAGCTCGACGCGCCTCCCTGGAAATCCCTCGCACAAGAGATCCCTGAAGACCCCAAACGCAACAACGAACTCCGCCAACGTCAGAGTCTTGCTCAGACGAGGATCGGCGTCCCGCAACAACACCGCCACGTCGCCACACTCCACCAAGCGGCCTCCGCTGGATTCAGGCCCACACAGTAAGATCTTGACCAGGTTAACATCCTTACCTGCCAGGATCTGGTCGCGGAGAGCCGCCGGAACAGCAGCGGACGGAGGCAGAAAGGAAGCCCCAGAGGCCGCGGCTGGCACCGCCCAGGGTGTATGAGGGCCGGATCTCCTGAGCCGCAAGCACACCCACAGCCGTGGCTACGGGAGCTGTACCCAAGGCCCCGGCACCCTCGAGGTGCTGAATACGGGCATCCATGCCAGCGAGCGTGCGCCGCAGATCAATCAACGCCGCCAACACGGGATCCGGCTGCGGCTCGGGAGCGAGGGGCTGCAGAGGATAGGACTGCTGCACCAGATCGGGCTGATGCACAACCGGGCCGGCTGAGGACCCTGCCCTGGTCTTCTTGCCCACGACCGCACCCCCGGAGGAAGCTCGCTTGGTTTTCCCCAGACTCCGCTTCCTCTTTGCACACGTCCATGAAACGAAGGAACAATTCTTCATGAGATAGGCCGACCGGAGGACTAAGGCCCTTAACATAATACCCAGACAAGATTCGAGGAACAGGCCATTCCTCGATAGAGACCGGCTGCCTCACCGCCAGGCGAGAACTCCGACGGGGTTTGGATGCCACGGCTGGAGGGATCCCCGCTTCATCGACGAGGCCACTGTCGATCAAGGAATCGCCACGGTACTCCTCCAATTCAGAACCTGAAAGGCACGACATTCCGACTCTTCCTAGACAGCAGCAGGATGACTGATGTCTTTGTCGCACGAGCAATGCTGCTCGTGCGACTGACTTTAAAGCAACTGACTTTAATGACTTCCTGCTTAAAACACATTGCATTCTGCACTGCATTACAAAACGGTATCTTGTACATTTATATTTTATTGTATATTTTAATTCTAATTCCACTTAGTATTGCTAGTTTATGTTAGCCTGGTCCTTACCAGACTCTCATTTCATTTGTACAGAGTCTGGCCTCGCTCCTTTGACAAACATTGACTTCCTTGTAGGCGGGTACTCTGTTGAAGTTTAAAATTATTGGATCTGCCCAGAGCCACTCTGATCTGCCATAACCAATAGCTAGCGTTCGTCTTAGCCAACTCCTTCACCACTACTGTAACGGAGCTAGCTGCCGTAGCTGGAAAATCTAACTTTTCCCAAACCCCGTGGGGAGAAGGGCCACAACATCATTGCCACCGAGAAAACTCAGCAACACTTGTTCTTGCTCCGGCTTTAGTTTCTGGATATTCGGCAGTGTTGCCACAATGGACCGAATGGCTTCGCTCGCATCTTCCTCCGCCGCCATTACGGAACTACAACACAAACTAGCGCACAATATCAACGTTATCGTTCTCAGCCACTCCCTCTGTTCGCTGATTGGCCCTGTAGAAAATGTATTTCCAAGATGTGAAATGCATACCTAAGTGCCAGACCTATACAGAAGCAAAATCAAAAGTACGTGGGTGGGCAGAGCCAGGCTAAGTTTATGTACCCTTAGTATAGATAGTTCACATATTTAAATTTAAGGTTCCTATATGTTTATTGTATGCACCTTCCTGCCGAAGCAAATTCCTTGTCAGTGCAAACTTTCACGGCGAATAAATCCATTGTACGATCAACTTAGGCTTCAAAATCAGAATGGATCTTAGTTTTACGGGCCTTTCCCAAAGCCATCGTAGCTAAAGTGGCTCTTGAAAATGTGTAGCTCGATTAGCCTACCCCTTAGGAGCATGTTCGGGAAACGCACATTGTTTGGAACTATAATTCGGCCCATGACACGTGTTACTTCTGCATTCTTTGATTTTCTATGGCTCTGATATCTCCTACCAGGACACCTGTTGTAGTGTAGGCTAATGTAGCCTACCATAGGGTCCAGTCGAGCTGAGACCAATGACGAAGAAGTAGCAACAATTTTAAAGGGTGCTCTTTATCGTAAGCTGCCGCTGCAGCCACATGGACATAATGAAATCACACTTATGCAGTCTCCCTCATTTATATAGGCCCCAGCCCTGGTAAACCCGACCTATGGACTGAACTACTGTAATACATACAATTAACATGCACCGCTCAAGCTGACATTCAATTGTCAATAGTTACATGCATATCATCTTCACAAGTAATCATTAGCCTACAAAAGACACTCAATACTGTTATGTAAGTTACTTTACAATGCTATACCAAAGCATACACTAAAGTGAACCTGCCTGGCCACCCTTCGCGAGCTACCATCATATAAAGGTAACCCAGCACCGTTACCTGACTTTAGACGTCCCTAAGCTCCACTCCATCAGAGAAACACCACAGTACTTAAATAAGCTACAGGGACACTTCACGAGATATGCTCAATAAATCAACTGATTCTCAATGTGTAGTGGGTTTTGTGTTGTGTACATTTATGGGTTTTATTTTGTGTTAAGAAGTGTGGCAATGTAACGTTCCATCGCTTTTCCCCGTCACACCCCCTTATAATTGTTTTATTTGCCTCTCAGGACATGCTGTGCTAGTAAAGATTGACTGGCTACATGCAATATGTACAACAAAAAGAAAAGTGATACAATGCTCATTAAAATAGGCCCAGCAATGATGGGAGTAACCAACTACATTTGGTATGGTGGTATATCTATAAAACTATCCATTTAAACCCAATCACTCTCCAACCATTTCCAAAATGCTCCTAATAAAGCAAACTGCAAAATAACAGTTCAACTCTTTTTCTCCATCTGGTGTGAATTGCATGTGTGTCAGAGAATGCAAAGTGTGGTTTTAATTTAAGTAATCAATCATGGGCCAAAGGAAGTGTTCATAATCTGTACAGCAGATGGTACTTGTCCTACTCATTTTGTTACATTTAGCTCTACATCTATATCCACCCTATATACCCTTGGTAAAGTTTCATATTTGACACAATGGGAGGCCTGAGTACTGTGGTGTTAAATCCCTGTGGTCATATCTTTGTTTGCCCAAAGTCACTAAGCACAGCCCACTTGTTCTTTACTGTGCTTTGTTCAGGCCGAAACATTGCAGGCTTTCGTGGATTTTGATCAATAGGTAACTCAATTGTGCCTGTCAGCGAGAAAATACAATTTGTCATGTCAGCTGTCTTGGCATTCCTCCAGGAAATGGTTGACCTTGCGACCCTGGTTCCGCAGGAGGCCGGCTGTCCAGCAGTGGGTGTGCTGTCCAGCGAGGGGATATAAACCCCACTCAGCCCCCATAAGTCAGTCCAGTAGGCTCTGAAGACTGTTAGAGCTCAAGTGAACGACCCTCGCTACGGTAAGATCATTTACTGCAAAAGTGTTTTTCAAGAAAATGAGAGAGTTGGTATCTGTAGTGTAAAAGTTTTCTTCAAATTTGCTTGGACCTCTGTAATTGAACCTACTGCTGCCTCGCTGCATTGTTGCACACTGCAGTTACCTGTGTCACACTTGTATCTGTCTTTTTTTATAGATGAACATCTGGCAGCTGCCCGTCTTCCTGGTCCTAACATCTAGTGTGTCCCCCTTCCAGTTTGGAGAGCTCTTTCAGTATGTGGACAGCCATCAACAGGAATATGTAGAGGTAAGTTAAGAAAGTTACATTTTCTATTGCCGTCTCTGAATGTAACTTTGTAACTGTAATACAAAGTGTGCGTGTGCGCACATGTGCAAGCATCTGTTTGTGCTAACATATGCATCCTCTTGCATGTGCATCAGACCCTGAGGGACTGGGTTGCGGTAGAGAGTGACTCCAGTGACATGTTGAAGAGGTCAGACCTACATCAGATGATGGACATGACCGCTGAGAAGCTAAGGGCCATGGGAGGGAAGGTGGAACTGGTGGATATTGGAGAACAGGAGGTGAGACGTGTCTTTGTTGTGCCTGTCTACCAGCCTATTATTCCTGCTTTATCTATGTTTATCTCGTTTTGAGCAAACAATGTTGGAATTCCTCCAATATCATTACAAAATATAGTACCACAGGGAGAGTGGTTTACACAGAATGTGAAGTTCATATTCTGTATACGAGTGAAGTGCCGCAATAAGATCGACGGCGGTTGAGGGGCCCCTAAACATTTAAATAAATTAGTAAATCATAGTAAATTGACATTTATTACGTTTTCTTCTTGAATTACTTACATTAATTGAAAGTGCACTTAAAAGTATTGCAAAGCATACTTTGAGGTACTTTAGGAAGTATACTTCATGAACTGAAAGTGCACTACACGGGCTACTTTACAGTATTCAAAAGTAAACCTCAAGTACACAAGTGTACTTTAAAGTGTACTAAATGACCTGAAGGGTGGGCCAATTCAGTTTACTTAGTACAAAAATAGTATATAAATAAGTACACTGCTAGTATACTTTAAGTACCATGATGATAGTATACTTTTAATACTTAAGTATACTTTTTTTTCGTAAGGGAAGTTGCATCAAAATGAAGAAATTGGGCAATCCTGTTTAAAATTGGTCCTAACCTATATGACTTAAACGTCCCTTAAGTTTCAAGTTATATTTTTCAGCATTTACTCATAGCCTATTGCATTCGTTCATTAATAAAGAACCCCCTTTAAAGCTTATTCTAACAACGTTTTCACTGGTAGTATCTCAGCTGGAATCTTATTCAAACATTACCATCTGCAAACTTAAACTATGCCTACTAAACGTAAATAAGCTTGATATTTATTTTTCGAGGAACTGGCTAACAAGTTTACTGAAAGCGATACTTGACAATAACAACATTGTGATATTTGTTGTTCATGAACCTACACTGTAGAGCAGTGGCCTTCAACCCTGGTCCTCAGGGCCCACTGTCCTGTATGTTTTCGGGTTCTCCCTGCTTCAACACACGTGATTCAAATGAAGGGTTGTTATCTGGCTTCTGTAGAGCTTGATAACCACCCAGTACGGCTGTAGAGTAGGGGGTTAGATGGCTGTGCGGTTAGGGAATCGGGCTATTAATCAGAAGTTTGCCGGTTCGATTCCTGGATGTCCCTGTACTTACTGTAAGTCGCTCTGGATAAGATTGTCTGCTAAATGACTAAATGTAATGTAAATGTAGAGACTTCATAACCGCCATCAGATTTTCAGCAAAGTGAGCCATGGTCAAGGTCATTGACCCTGAAAGACATAAAGGGAAGTTCATATCAAACAGATTTGAGACTTGGGGTGCTTTCACACCTGACATGTTTGGTCAGTTTCAATCGGACCATGGTTCATTTTCTCTGAAAGTCTGGTTTGTTTGGAGAGGTGAGAACATGCATTCAAACTCTGGTGCGGACCATACAACCGAACCATGGTCCCCCTGAAAAGACGGGACCCAGTCCCGTTCCAAGTGACCCATGGTTCAGTTCGCTTTAGGTGTGAGGGGTGAACGTAATCGCACTTTAAATATTGACCTATTCCAGGAAGCAAACCAAAATGTAAGCATGGTGGGTTGAAAAAGGATGTTGACCAACGTGGGGGAATGATGAAGTGAAGGCTCTTCTGCAAATGGTCTGATGATCATATTGCAGAGATACTTGTGGAAACACATAAGAATAGCGAGGTATTTAAATTATTTAGTGATATACTGAAAGATATAAGAGTCATTATTGCACAGTGGACCAATGTCGGTTGAAAGTTAAACGTAGACAGCAATACAGATTTTCTATATAGGCTGCAGACCAGATTTTCTTTTTCAGTCCACACATTCGTAGATATAGCTGCGTTTCGAGTGTATGGAAACAGATTATGAGGTCGAACAGATTAAATGAGAGAAATGAGGCACAATTTTACCTCCTCTATCCATATTTTAGTGCTGCAGACGGGAGAGAAATGCCTGTGTCAAGTTAACCAGCTAGATAGATCGAACTCGAAGGGCAGTTTGTAAGAATGTAGCCTACCAGCTACTCTAAAATGGCGATTCGAGTTGAGATTTTCTAAACTTTATGCAAATGAGGAGCATTTCTGTAAGTCAACATTTGTTTTATCATCCGCTGTTGTTGTGTTCGAAACAAAAATGATGTGAAGGAAGAGTGCCCGGCAGAACTATCATTATCTTTGTGCCGTTGCGTAGCGCAGGCATGTCGCTCTAAAGCCCCTTTCCCCTACTACTCACGTCTATATCAATGGGACAGAACTTACAGAAGGCATGATATTGATCTTTGCTGCTGTTAGTGGCAAAGTGGAGTTCTGAACTCCACGTAGGTTGAAGGAGGTCTTTCTTTTTGGCATCTGAAAGCCGACGCGTATGGAACGCAGAGTTAGTCAAAATTAAATACATGTACATAAATAGATCTGTAAATAAATACATGAATAATAAATATGGCTATGAAATAAACTCTGAAATAAAAAAAGATGGCCCAATGTGGGCGTGACAATTAATATTGTTAAATCTAGCATCAAATAA